>JASKGM010006891.1:0-10574 GCA_034509205.1 Ceratonia siliqua
TGTAACACTTAACAAATTTTGGCTAATATCATGCACAAAGAGAACATCAGATATGAGCTTTGTACCTGAAGATGTCTTAACAGCAACAACACCTTTCCCTTTGACATCTACACACTCTCCATTGCCAATTTTTAGTTTGGAGATGTAGGTATTGTCAAGCTCCTTAAAAATAGTAGCATCATGAGTTATATGACTTGTACAGCCACTATAAATTAACCAAGTATTTTTGCCATTTTTTGCAGCATAACAAGTAATAGAAAAAAGTTTTTCTTCACCTTGCTCATGTTTTTATGCAATTTGTGCTTGTTGTTCCTGTTGATTTCTCTTGTTCTTGCATACTTTTTCAACATGGCCCAGCTAGTTACAAGCTCTGCATCTTACATTTGGCCTAAACCAACAATATTTTTTACTATGACTTTTCTTCTTGCAATGAGGACAGGTGGGATACTTGCCTTTCCCAGCTGCTTCTTTACTGCTATCTCCTGTTTTCTTCTCTTTTTCCTTTTTCTCCACAGATTGCTTCTTTCTTCCACTGCTACTTGCTTGCTTCTCCTTCAACTTTGCTTGAAAAGCACCTTCAATAGACTCTTCTTGCCCTAAGGCCCTTCTCTGCTCTAAGCCTTGAAAGACACTCACTACCTCAGTTACTATCAACTGAGATAGATCTTTGACTAGTTCCAGATAAGAGATCTTTGACTCAAACCTCTCTAGCACATTGATGAGAACCTTGTCCACTATTCTCTGCTCAGTGAGTTCTTCACCAAGCAGTCTTAGCTAGTTCACAATCTTCATGAGTTTGTCCACAAACTCTTTTATAGTCTCTGGCTCTTTCATCCTCAACAACTCAAACTCTCTCCTTAAGTTGAGCATTTTCATCTGCCTGGTTCTATCACTCCCTTGAAACTCCTCTTTAAGTTTGTCCCAAGCTTGTTTTGCTGTCTCATAGTGCATGATTCTAGCAAAAACATCCTCTGTCAGAGATGAATGAATAGCTACCAGGGCTTTGTATTCTTTGGCACGCTCCTCACTATGTTATTTTATTTGAGCTAAAGTGGGATTATGAGGTAGTGGAGCTGGTTGTCTTCCTGTTTCCACCACTTCCCACAAATCAAATGCTCTGAGGTATGCTTTCATCTTTACAGCCCAGATTGGGTAATTTTCACCTGAGAAGGAAGGAGGAGAGGGAGCAGAGTAGCTACTTGAAGTCATGTTTTTTCTTTCTGGAGATTGAAAGTTTTTTTCAGAGGGGAAGCCTTGCTGGTTTTTCCTCTCTTTTACTCACAGTCCCTAAAAGAAGTTTATGGCTTTGATACCATGTTACTGAATCAGAGAGAGAGCAAAGTAAAAAGAGAAGTTTCGTTTTTCAGCAGAATTATTTTTTTTTTCATACATTATGTTAATATATATACAGCATGATAAAAAAAATAGGGTTGGTCTTGGTCAATACCAACTCTGATAGCTCCTAACCCACAAAACAAGCATTACCATACATTTACACCTAAAAGGATTATATTGTAGATTTGTGCTACAACAAAGCAAAATATCTTTAGCTTAAAGTACTTAGAAAAATCACATGGTTCAACACCTTTAGATCACAATAAAACTAGAGTATTTTTTTTGCAACAAACCACCAAAGAATGGCTTTGATATTTTTTGACTTTGTTACTCTCTCCATATCTCAACCTATTTGTAACTCTCAGATATCAGCTATATTTGCGAGTGATTGTGGGGGATTTGGATCTTCTCCATTTCGTTTTGAAATTTAAATGATAAAAGAGATAGATGAGTATGGTTCACAAGAATTAGGTGGGCCTAGCTAATTTGGTGAGAGACTCGTCTATTTCTTTAAAATTTACTCAATCCTTCAATTTAAGCTCAAATATACCAGATCTATCAAGATGCTAGGTAGCCGCTATCTAGATAGCATGCAAGCGTCTTTGGTTTGAGGGGCTGCCGTATGAGAGGCAACTCTTCCCCTTTTTGGAAGCCCCCTCTTCGTGAAAGAGTTCTGTTCGTTTTAGCAATGCCTTAGAAGATTTACTTTCTTTTCCAACAAATATGCACTATGATCAAAGAAGTTGAAGATTTTTTAGAATCTTAACGCTCAAAAAGGGTTGGGGTGCGTTGCCTCCCTTGATGGTCTTGCAAAAGTTCTTTTTGTTTATGTTATTGCTGTACTTCTATTTGGTGAGTTATAAATTCTTATAATCTCTTTTGAGGTTGTGTTTTAGAAATGTGTTGACTCTATCTGCATTACTTGTCTTTGTTCTCTCAAAAGCACAGGCTTGTGGTATATTGTTATCTTGTATTGCCTACCTTAGTCTTCTTGAGCCACTGGAATTTGTGCGTGATGTAATCAAATTTTTCATATTTTCATGAATGAATGTCAAATAAAAAAAAGGATCCAAATGTTAGGGAAATGAAAGAAGGAGCCCACAGAATTAAGGCCCAATAGATATTAGGAACTTAATTGAAAGTGGGCTTGCCTTCTATAATTAAGATGCCTGACTTTGATTCCATATAGGCATGCATCTATAAGATGTATAATATCATTTTGATTGGCAAGCCCAGCCAGTATTTTTATTTTCTTCCGAATTTTATTTTAATTACAAGATGAATAATATCATTTAAAATATTAGAATATTAGTATAACATTATTTAATTTATTTTTAGTGGTATCCAATATAACTCAAAAATCATATGAATCTCACATTTAACAACTTTAGATTTATTAATTTATATAAAATATAAAATGTATATTTTTTACAATTTTTAATTATTAAACAAAACATGAAAATTTTATATATTATATTTTAAAGAGGGTTGGAAGGTGTATTATTATTATTTATGGCCAACGGTTCTATCATAGAGTTCTGCTCAAGTTTTATAGGTGTTATGTCCGTTTGTCGTGATATCTATCTAGTATTTTTCAACTTGCGACGTCCAGGTGTAACAATGATAAAACTGTTTTGGCTCAAATGACAATTTTTATTTTTGGGAAATTTTGGAAAGCAAAAATGATAAAGTGATTAATAATAGAAACCGATTCCCTCATTAAAAAATGTTCAAAGCTTTTGCATAAAGGAAGATTTTTAGCTTTCTATTCTAATGGTTTCAACTCTTAATTTCTAGCCATTTACAATTTCTTTTGTTGTTTGTTGATGATATGTGAATGTGCTCATGAAGTTATCATACCATTCTTTCATAATAATAAGTTGGAGATTTTCCTCCTTTTTTATTGATTAATGAACTCTTTATCTTTAACATAAAAAAAAAAAATGAAAAACTAAATAGGATATAAAACCCCAATCATTTAGCAGTGGGAATCAGACATTAGTCTAATGACTATAATTGCAACAGCAAATTAATTTATGAATATCCATACAGTACAGCAAAAAATGACAATATGGCCTTCATATTTATTTATTTAGCCGTTCAATCATTCATAAAAAAATGCATGAAATCTTGGGGAATGATATCTTTCTTCCATCGTCAGGGATGATTATATATGGATAATGAAATTCGTATATTATTTGTTACTTAGAAAAAGACTTTAATATTCCTGCAGGCTTTTAATATATAAAAGAGCTCAGAGTGCGTTTGAGACGGTAAAAAAAAAAAAAAGTTTTAATATTTCTGCAGGCTCTAATATATAAAAGAGCGAGTGTGTTTGGGATGACTTTTTGCCGTCCCAAAAACAACTTATTTTAATAAAAAATATACTTATTTCTGTGGCCATCTGAATTAGTTTTTTGTGAGAAGTACTTTTTTTAAAAAAAGAAAAAGAAAAAGAAATTTCACATGTTTTTTTTTTCAGAAGTCATAATTTGTAACTTCTAAAAAAAAAAAACACAAGTATAATAAAGGGAGAAAAAACTTTTAGAATAAAAATACCTCTAAAATATTTCACAAATTCTTCAAAAAGTATTTTTATATGTTATTTTTAATAATTTTATTTATACAAAAGTATTTTTATATTTTTACATCTAAACGCAACATGTCTATTTTTTTCAATAAAATCACTTATACATAACTGTAAACAAATGCAAAATACTTGTTTTTTTAAAATTTAATATTTTTATTTAAAACACCTACTAAAAGGTACGAACTAATCCTAACAGGAGCTAAATCATAATCTTCACATTTTTAGATATTCTTACAATGTTATGAAAATCTCCATTTTCTAAGAGATTGAGCTTTTCAATTCTTAGATTAGGCTTTTGTTTAGATGTCTGTGTAATCTTACACATTTCAAGTTTAAAATTTCAATCCATTGATTAAAAGTTCGACCTTTCAAAAAGTGTAGATGATCTTTTTGTAGCAATTTTCCTTACAATATTATCTTGCCGTTATTCTATCATTTTACTCTCAAAACATCACTAACCTGACCATGGATTAATATAAATGATGATCAATAAATAATGAATTTTAAAATATTTGCTATTCCCACAAACCCTTTCAAACATCAATTATATAGTCGACCTCTAACTTTAATTTAAATTCAGTTTTCAAGAGTTTTTCAAATGGATGGACCCTCTCATAATATGCTTATAAAATGCCTATTTGCTTGATTTCTATCGTTTTAGTCTTACATCATAATATTATCGTTTGTGTTTGTCCACTTTGTATCCTTTAAACATATATTGACCAAGAACACTTATGATACACTTGATATCTTATATAATAGAATATAAAATATTATTATATGAGATAACATGATATCTAAGATTCTTATATTTAAGATGATGTTATCTTATAAGACAATGTTATCTTAGATGACATTAAATAATTTAGATAATAGTGTATTAAATTCAGATATCTTAAATGCTTTTTGTCATTTAATTAGATATCATTATTAAGATGACGGTATACTAAACCTCATTTAGAAATTCAATTTTTACTACCTTATATAAGAAGCATATCTTCTTCCAAATTTGTAAACCAAACTGAAGATCAGAGGGAAAAATATGGGCTCGGAAACAGCACCGACACTTCCTATTATTGACTTCTCCAACGTTGAGGAACAATGGGAAGAAGTGAAATCCCAAGTGTATAAAGCACTTGTGGAGTATGGCTGTTTTGAGGCTTTGTTTAGTAAAGTCCCTTTGGAGCTTCGGAAAGCAATATTTATTAGTCTACAAGAGCTCTTTGATTTGCCTTTGCACACCAAACAGCGCCACGTGACCAGCCGGCCTAGTCATGGGTATGTAGAGCATAGTCCCAAGAATCAAGTTTCTGAAACTTTCGGGATTGGCGATCCAAATGTTTACGAGGAAGTTGAAAGGCTGACCAAGGTCTTCTGGCCTCAAGGAAACCCAGATTTCAGGTAAGCATATCACGGATAGTTTTTATTTGACTAAATTACTGTCTTAATTTTAAAATTAATTTTTTTTTTAGAATTAAGTCTTCCAATATTTATTTTGTTAGTAAAATAATCATGTCGTTGATCAACATATTAATGTGGCTTAACCTATTACACATATGATTGTTTATGTAGTTTAACAGTAGGATATTTTGCTAATGAAATATACACTGGGGGATCAAACTAAAAGAAAAAAAAATCTTTAAGGATCAAACTGAGAATTTAATGAAAATCAACTTAAATTTTTTTTGAAAATATGAAAATTTTTTCATAAATCTTCTCATTTCAAATTAAATAAACCAAATTTCAAAGTTAGTTTTCCCCATAGCAAACTCGTGGGTGTTAATTAGGGCTAATTTGGTCCCTGATGGGTTAGGTTGAAAAAACCATTTTTTAAAAAGGCCTCTAAAATTTAACAAAATTCTAACCATAGGGTTAAATGTGTCTTAACGGGATTATCGCATAAAAAAATTATAAAAAATAAAATATTATAAAATTTGATAACAAAATTAAACATAAACAATCAATCAATCATCCTTAATAAATATATAAAATTTTCATACATAACAAAATGTCATCAATTCATCATAGACTTAATCTCCTTTGGGTGTGTGTTAGTGCAGCTGTGCAACGTTATTGATTTATTCACACTACGTTTAGGACTTTAGGTGACTCGAAAGACAAAGTATAACAGTGGCTGAATAACTTACTAGGCTTGACTTAATTTAAGCCAGGCATTTTGAATCAAAATAAAAAATAATTGGAGTCCAAACCGAAGCTTAGCCCATATTGAAAATTTAGGTTATGTCTAAAGCTTGAATAAAATACTTTTTTTAATTATTTTTAAAATATGGAAAATATATATACTTTTAAATCCTAATATACACTTTAAACATAATTTTTTTAAAAAATATGAAATTGTACATTTTTTATGTATTAAAAATTAAGTTAAAAGTGTATAGAAATAATTTGAAACAAATAATATATTTGAAACCTACAAAAAATATAACATTTAGTAAGTATCAGTACAACAATGGAAAGAAGGGGTTTTTAATTTAGTAAGTGTAAAAAAAAAAGGACTCAACCTGGCCAGTCACAAGTTAACTTTTGTCATATTGAGCCTTAAACGAGTTAAGCCAAAAATGTCTTGATTTTTAAAGCCCTTTTATTGGCTCAAAACCAACCCAGGGCTTAGGGTTGGCTTGCCGGATCTTACCCTAATTGACACCCTTAGCAAACAGATCATGAATCTCGAACTTTTTTACGAATTCTTCTAATCTAATGATAATTTACTAGTGATGGTAAAAGTGTCTGAATAGCATGAATTAAGAACCGGTAGATGATTTATTTATAGATTTTCTTCCATGAAGAAAATTAACAATCTTTAATTCAAGAGACAACCATTTTTCTTGAATAATAATCACTAAATAGGCTGTTATTTAACAATATCATTAAGATTAATAATAATCATTTAATTGTGAAATAAGGATAATAATAAGAATTATTTAACAAACCGTTATAATTCTAACTACTCTGTAATATTTGTTTGAGCTAATTTTAACATAAATGATCATGTAAATGTTAAAACAATAAATAATTTCATTATTAAAAATCCGTTTCACTAATTATATGACCTTTAATAGTTTCATAGTGTCCTGTGACTATTGCTAAAAGTAAACTGATATTAATAAATTAAACCGTAGACTTAATCCCAATAAGAGCTTTAAAATACTATAAAATTGTTCAAAATATATAAATGAAACACGCCTATAACAAATAAAATAGTTCATCATTTTCACATTCATATAACGTTTTTTATAACAAATTTGGATATAAAATACAAAACATTGATTGTTAATAAGTAATGAAACAAATCATAAGAGGATTAAATTTCAACGTTTTAAACTATAAGGAGATATACTGTGATTTAGCCTAGCTAATTATTTTGTCAAAATTTGAATACTTCTAATTTATGTATTTGGAAATGAAATAATCTTTTGCTTCATTGGATAATAATAATATTAGAGATTCATTAGAAAATTATTCTGTAATGTCTTGGGTGCACTAATTCACATACAATGTGTAATAATATCTGAATGTTTTTTAAAAAAAATTTCAATTAAATTATCCTTTTTTACCCTTTCATAATTAATTCTTATAATTAACAGCAAAACTGTAGAATCCTTCTCTGAGCAGTTATCAAGGTTGGATCATATGATTAGGAAGATGGTTTTGGAGGATCATATGATTAGGAAGATGATTTTGGAGAGTTTGGGTGTTGAAAAGTACTTGGAGGAGCAGATGAGCTCAACTTATTACCTTCTTCGGACTATGAAATACTTGGGACCTCAAACAAATGAACCAAAGCGTGGCCTAGTTAGACACACAGATGCAAACATATTGAGCTTTCTGTGTCAAAATCAAGTTGATGGCTTAGAGGTACAGACTAAAGATGGAGAATGGATCAAACACAAGCCCTCATCATCACACAGTTTCTTTGTTGTTGCTGGAGACGCTCTCCATGTAAGATCTATCTACTTCTCAAACAATTATAAGATGGGTATATAGAAATATACTCTCTATATATATATATTGGCAGGGACAGGGCAGGGTCAAAGTCAATTAATAGGTTTGTCGGTGATGCGCTTATGTCTGTGCATAATTAAAACTATTTTAATTTAGGCTCATTATTAAAAATTGAGTATTAATTCAAGTTAACAGAGTAAAGTTTAGACTTAGCTCAAGCTTGTTTGGATATAAATAAATTTGTTGCTTAAGTTTGAGGATAAAAAGCTTGGTTGGGTGAATTTGATAATTTTTATAAATAAAATATTTCATCTAAAAAATATCAAAAAAATTAATTTACAATTAATTTTGAATTACTTTATAAATAAGAGCGTTCAAGTGGTCACATTGTTATTATGCTTGATTTATAGAAGAAAAATGGAATTTATAGAATGAAAGTTGAGATATCATAAAAGAGAACATAAAGAATGAGAACCAATAATGAGTCTCATACATAATTTAAAGAATGAGAAACATTGACGACTTATGTTTTGGACTAGCCGGGGTCAGGTTCAATTGGTATTAGAGTTATATAAACCCTGTAATTGAACTTGAATTTTAAAATCTTTAATCCAAATATCAAGCTTTGACCTAAGTTCACTAAATATATCATGAGCCAACCAAGACCATAAACAACTCAAATCATATTTAATAACCAAATTTGTTTTTGGTAAATAACCAATTTTATTATGAATAGAATTTGATTAATTTAGGTAATGTGTGCGTTAAAATCTTGCAGGCATGGTCAAATGGGAGGATACACGCGTCCACTCAACAAGTGATGATGAGGGGAAATGAGACAAGATACTCATTGGGACTATTTACAATAACAAAACCAGGGTACATAATAAAAGCACCAGATGAACTGGTGGATGAGGAGCACCCTCTGCTCTATAAGCCCTATTTCCATGCTGATTTCATGAAGTATCTCTACAACTCGGAGAAAGCACCCAATGACTACCATCTCAAGGTTTATTGTGGTGTCCGAGAGATGTAATTGATTATATATGTTAGTGTATACCACTATAATATATATATAGTATCAATAAGGTACTGTGATCGATGTCTTGTCCATATGACAGGGTTATTTTTCTATCCTTCGACAAATAAGTCTCTCACATAAGGCAAACATCAGTCAGTATTAAAAAAAATGGTCTAATATATAATTACTTTTTGTATTGTTCTCTCTATATATGTTTGGATTGGAATAAGATTCTATAATGTTTATGTGTGTACAACATAGTGTGTATGTGTAAGTGTACACTACCAACTCCGGGTACAAATGCTATTTGGCCCTAAGACTAGCCCAAACTATATGACCCACAATCCAACCAAGCCAAAAGAAAGATCTACACCCATCCACCTCTCATTACAGCCGCACCACTCTTTTCATCTATAAATATCCCATTACGCAAGTACAAAACGGCCCTTTTTTACTACTTTTAGTTATCCATATATTTGTTACTTGTATCAATTCCGACAAAGCTAACTTGATCATCGGAGTCAGGGTATTGCCAACATGGCCTTTAGCCCATGTGTACCCTTATCTTGCAGGACATGAATCCAACCCAACCTTCATTCTTTCCGACCTCAACATAGGCATCGTCACTTGGCACCGTATGTAGGAAACACTTTCCCAAAACCTTTACGATTCTGTGTTGGTCACCGTGGGTGCACTGGCCAGCCAATCTATTGATATCACATAGATCCAGGAAACACTCCTTCACCCACAAGACGCCCACACGAGCTCGAGATAACCCATCATCCTACCACCTGCCATGTCCCCTCCCATGAGCTTGGTAGTAGGAAGGAGAAACAAGAAGTTGACCGACCTACTCACCACCAACACTGACATGTTCGCCAAGACTACATTTGTCGTGCCAAGTATGAATGTTAACTTTATCTGACATAAAATTTTCATTGATGCAAGGGCGAAATCGTTTGGGCAAAAAGATGCTGGCCTAAATCAAAGGACCAATATCTCTCAAAAAAGGCCATTGCCGACCTAAATCAAAGGACCAATGTCCTTCAAAAACTACTAATGCCGACCCAAATCAAGGAATCAAGGTTTCCCAAAAATTGCCAATGCCGACTTAAATCTTCAATAAATGTTGTTTTTTATTGGCGGTATAATATTCATTCGTTTTATTTTTTATGGCCTTATAATAATTTTTTGTATTAAAAATTCTCTGAAATCGTCAACAACTCTTGTTTTTTCAACGTTATATGGACTTTTACTGTATATGGTATGTATTGTCTTTTCTGACAACCAGTACCGATTTAAAAATAAAAATTAACAATAGATAGTGCATGAAAAAAATCAGGGAATACAAATATACCAAATTAAATAAAAAATTGTATGAATTAAAAAATATAAATATAATAATATATTAGTGGTTTAGTATGCACGTACCAAGGTGCATATCAATCTTTTTTTTTATATAAATTTATAAATAATAAGTAATTTTCAAACTCTAAATAACTTCTCAAAAAATTTATTAATTATTCTCTAATGATAATTTATTTATAAAAATTAATAATACTATCCCACCTTCCTGCAATCCTTAAAACTTAGAAACATTCATTTTTCTTTTGTACTTTTTTCTGATGTAAATAAAACATCATAAGAATCCAAAGACATATAATA
>JASKGM010006892.1:0-10573 GCA_034509205.1 Ceratonia siliqua
GAATCTTAGTGTTGAATTTCAACAACCTTTTAGAATCCTTGGAACAGCGAAATTTGAAATTTGTAATGTTTGGGGGTCGAAATAGTATTTTCAAAAGCATTAGGGTCCAAATTTGAATTATGAAAAGTATTGGGGTTAATTATAAAATTTCAAAAATATTGAGTCAAATATGAATTTTTACAAATATTGAGGTCCAAACTCAAATTTTGAAAAGTATTGAGATCAATTTTGAATTTCTAAAACATTGAAGTCAAAACTTAAAATTTGAAAGTATTAAGGTCCCAAAATAACTAAACCCCATTTTCAGTTAAAAAATAATCTTCAAAAATGAATGAAAAATATTGGAATTTCTTTTTTTTTTTGTTTAGGATACATAAATGGGCCTTTGAAAAATCTATCTTGACTTGGGCCTTTGGAATCTACTTAGGAAAGTCCAAATTACTTGGGCTTTTGGAACTTTATTATGACCTGTTTTGAAAATAATTTTGAACCTTGGATCCCATTTTTTTAAAAGTACTAAGCCCTAGACTCACTCTCCCTCTTTCTTTCTTTATAGATTTAATTGGGTTCATAAAGCCCGCTTCAGTATATTCGTTGGGCTTCCTTGAAATCAATTTAGAGGGACCTTTTGGAAACCTTTTTGTTTACTACTCTCAAATTCAAGTTGGGCCCTTGAAGCCCCCTAAAAAAAGAATCCTAAGTAAAACCTATGATTATCCCATTAAATACCCTTTTATATTAAGCTTTGGATCAAGAAAAAAGAAAAGTATGATGCTTGAGAAATTACTCCGGGATCAAAATTTTAGGCTTCACTCCATGAACCCTCATTAAACATATTCATCTTAAAAATTGAAACCAGAAGTTCTAACCCAGAATCGACTTAGATTAGACCTAATGAAGCATGGAATCAGTATAATTTATGAATCATTAATACCTTAGAACTATGTTTAACCATAAAATAGAACTGAAAATGATCAATTTTGAACCCACCTGAATTACATAGCCAAAAGCATGCTTGGGAAAACCCCAAATTCACCATGTTGGCACAGAAATTAAACCATCTCCAGCAACCTGAAAACCAAACCCACATGCCATGATTATTATCAAAGCATTTCATTCCTAAAACAAACGCACAGGCGTCTTTTATTTCTTTGGTTTTTTTTTATTATTTTTATTTTTATTTAAAAAAAATAGCTGCTAAGCAAATCCTCAAAAATACCAGGCATAATATGTTCAGATCAAATCCAGCAACAAACAGGTTTAACTTGAATCAGTAATAACAAACTGTGTAAAACAGAAATGGATCACAACTAATTCAACTCAGCTGATTCCAACCAAAAGGAAAAATTGACTTCAAACCACATAACTCATTGGAATTGTCTGAACCAAAAGATTGGCCATTAAAACAACCAAATTTGAGAGACAAGGGCCAAAGATTTTGTTTAAATCAATTTGGAATTAAAAAAAAAAAGGGAACCCCATAATGGAACCTCAAATTCGAATCTTCGAAGCTCACGAACTCCTTCTTTGTTGATTCTTCGTTTTCTGTTAGCTTCCTCTTCTCGGTTTCCCCTTTCCAGAAATCCCTCAGGTATCCTCTCTTATCTCGCGATCCCCCTCTCCCGAAGTTATCTCCTCCTCTTTGATTCAAGACCCCCTTCAAAGCCCTCGATTTTCTTCGTAATTCTCTGAGATTCACCCTTCAAACCCATCAATTTCAGAAATGCCCTTTTTCCCCTGGATCACCTCTCTGATCATTTCTTTTCTTTTCTATTTTCCTTCTTTTATGGCCGACAATGGACGCTTTGCGTGTTGTAGAGAAGTGGAGCAGTCTGGAGCCACTGCAACTGGGCAGCATAGCAGAAGGGAAGAGCGTGAGGGAACCAGCCGAGAACTGGTCGCGCATAGTGATGGCAGGATCTGGGTCCATCTGACTTCTGTGGCTCGCGTGAGAGAAAGAAAAAGCAGAGGGATGGAGTGCCGGTGAATCGTGTATGGTGATGGCAGGATGTGGGTGCAGAGAGATGAGAGTGACCTAGGGGTGAAAAGGACGGAGTGCCTGGAGAAGAGTAGAGGTGGAAAGGGACGTTGCCCGTGGGAGTCAGAGGAGCAGAAGGACCAGCGGTTTCAGAGAGGAAAGGCGTGGTTGCAGAGGCGTGGAATGAGAGAAAGAGACAACACGGAGGAAGGAAATGGAAAAGCAGAAGGGTAGCGTGCAGAGGAAAATCCGAGGAAGACATCACGGGGGGAAGAATGAATATGGAATTGGACCGGGTCTGGGGATGGGTTTAGACCGAGTATGGGCTGGCTGAAAGTGGGCTTCAGTTTAGGGGTACCAGGTTTGGAGTTGGGCTGAGTGTGGCTCTTTTTTGTCTAATGGGTGGCCAAAAAAATGGTTTAATTGGGCCCCTTTTTTTGTTGTTTTGTTGTTTTTTTTTTAATTTTATATTTGTATTTTTTTCTTTAATTATTTTTTGTCTCCAAAAAACATTTAATGATGATTTTTTATCATTATTATTTTTTTCAATTTTCAATTTTTTTTCAACTTTTTTTGAAAGTACCTGGAAAAAATCTAGTGTTTACAACACCAGTATCAACTTCTAACTTCACCCTCTTTAATAGCTTAGTCCTATTAGGATCATCTGCCTGAGTGGTTTTTATCTGTTTCACCAAGGGAGACTGTACATGTACGCTAGCTAAGAGTACACCGGATGGAGCTATTTGTAGTTCAACCCCACTATTTTCTAAACCATGCAATTCATTAATCAAGGGTCTACAACCTGCTTCAATGTGTGATAAGCTACCACTAGACTTTCTACTGAGTGCGTCTGTCACTACATTAGCTTTACCCATATAATAAAGGATAAAGCAGTCATAATCCTTAATCAGTTCCATCCAACGACGTTGTCTCAGATTTAAATCTTTCTATTCGAAGATGTGCTTCAAACTCTTATGATCGGTATAAATTTCACAGGTTTCACCATAAAGGTAATACCGCTAAACCTTCAATGCAAACTTAACAGCCGCCATCTCAATGTCATGGGTAGTTTAGTTCTGTTAATACTTCTTAAGTTGTCTCGAGGCATAGGCAACCTTGCCTTTCTACATTAATACATAACCCAGTCCGATCCGATATGCATCACAGTAGATGATATACCCACATCTATTCTCCGATAAAGTCAAAATCGGGGCTGTAGTCAAATGTTCCTTAAGCTTCTAAAACCTATCTTCACAGGTTGACACCCATTCAAACTTCACATTCTTCTAAGTCAGTTTTGTCAAAGGAGCCGCTGTGCATGAGAAATCTTTGACAAAACGATGATAGTACCATGCTAAACCCAAAAAGTTACAAATTTTTGTTGATGAAGACGGTCTGGGCCAATTTCTAACCGCCTCCACTTTCTTAGAATCTATATGAATCCCTTCCTTAGAGACCACATGTCCTAGAAAGGCTACCTGTGAAAGCCAAAATTCGCACATCAAGAATTTTGCATACAATCCATGTTCTCTCAAAGTCTGTAATATCGTCCACAGATGTTGGGCATGTTCTTCTTCACTCTTAGAGTATATCAGTATATCGTCAATAAAGATAATCACAAATTGATTCAGGAACGACCGGAATACTTTGTTCATAAGGTCCATGAAAGCAGCAGGAGCATTAGTCAACCTAAATAATATCACCACAAACTCATAGTGCCCATATCTAGTTTTGAAAGCCGTCTTAGAAAGGTCATCCTTCAGTATTCGGAGCTGATGATTCCTTGAATGTAGATCTATCTTAGAAAAACACTGAGCTCCTTGTAGTTGATCAAATAAGTTATCTATTCAGGGCAAGAGGTATTTATTGTATACGGTGATCTTATTCAACTATCTGTAGTCTATACAGAGTCTTAGTTATCCATCTTTCTTCTTCACAAATAACACTGGTGCCCCCCATGGAAAAACACTGAGGCGAATGAACCATTTTTCTATCAATTTCTGTAACTGTACTTTCAACTCCTTAAGCTCACAAGGAGCCATCCTATATGGAGGAAATGATATCGAATTGGTCCCTAAATGAACGTCAATACAAAACTCAATTTCCCTCTTTGGTGGGAGCCCAGTAATTCCTGTTGAAACACATCAGTAAATTCACTTACTACCGAAACTTCTTCTAATCAACATTCCAGACTTTCGATATCTTGAACAAAGGCTATACAAGCCTCACCACCTTTCCTTAATAGCCTTTGTGCCCTAGGGCAAAAATAAGCTTGGTAAAAACCTTACTTTTGTCCCCTTAGATCACAATCAGTTCCTTCCCACATAGATAGATTTTCACTGTTTTATCAAAGTAATCCACCATTGCATGATGGCTTGCAAGCCAATCCATTCCCAAAATTACGTCGAACCCATGGATGTTCAGAACAATTAAATCCACCGATAACGACGTATCACAGATAACAAGTGAACATAACTTCACCACATCGATGGCAGTTAAGGTTTCTTGTAAATGTGTAGATACCTCCAACAGAGAATCTAACAAATTGACTAATTTCCTCAATCATGGTAGCAAGTAAGCAGATAGAAAGGAGTGGGTCACTCCAGGATCAAACAACACATATACTGGAATAGATTCTAGCAGTAAAGTACCTGTGACAACCACGTTGGAAGCATGGCATCCTGTCTTGTCAGAGCATAAACTCAGGCCTGTGATCCAGAACCACCACCACATCCTCGACCTGCAATTCCTCTACCTACATCCTTGGTGGGTTGGGCAGGGAACTGAGCTGATGTCATCGATGACTATTGTGTTGTGCCAGGAGCTGTCGAATTTGTGCCACCTCCAGAGGGTATCACCTTCACTGAACATTCTCTCCAACCATGGCCTGTCTACCCACATCTGAAACATGTACCCTTCACTCCACCACAGAAATCAGTGTGGAACCTACCCCATGTACCACATGCAAGTGCAGTATGAGCAGATAACTAAGTGTAAGCACGATTCCTTTCAAAAGAGTAGTTACCGGAAGTCGACTAGTGAGGGTACCGGTCAGAACATCAAGATGGAAATGTATTCGACGTGACAGGTGCTTTCGAAAGACATGACTCAGATCTGGCCCTTATCTTACTAGTAGAAGCATTATCTGTACGGCTATTCTCCTTTAAAATATTTTCAAACTCTGTTGCCCAATTATACATTTGTGCATAAGTTTTATCATTTGTGACATGAATCGCACTGAAAAAATAGGGTCCCAGCCCTGTACAAAGGGTTGAACTTTCTCTCTCTTAGTAGGGATAGCATAGGGTGCAAACTGAGACAATCACAGGAACCTGGTGGCATATTCAGAAATCGACATCTCTCTGTTCTTCCGTAGATAGAGAAACTCATGAGTTCTGGCCTGTCTCTCTCCTTCAGGAAGGAACCGTTGAAGAAATGTTGTCTTAAAGGAATGTCAACCATTCTACAATTCCTCTAGCGGTCCCTTCACCTGCCATACTTGGAACCAATCTGCTGCAGAACCATCCAACTAATACCCCACCATACTCACAGCTATTGATTCAGGACACTCAATGATCCTCCATAAGTTTTCCACATATTCCAAAAACTGCTGATGATCAATTACTGATTCCACTCCTGAAAATCGAAGGGGTTTCATCTTTTGAAATTCTAACAAAAAGTTACAGAGAATGGGGACCACCATAGGCACTGATGAAATAAGGATAGCTAGGGTCACTGGAATACCCACTGGTGGTGCTTGTGTAATTACCTGAGTCATCACAGTGATTAAGGTACGAAGAGCCTGTTATATCTCATATGCCCATTATGGAACTACAACCTAAGGTGGAGGAGCAGAAACAGGGGCAGGAGTACTTTCAATTTCCTATAGTGGCGGATGAATTATAGATTTTCCTCAACCCCTAGGTTTACCCCGACCTTAGGTACAATCACTGGTCTGGTGGAGGCTCCTTCAGATGCAGTAGCCTCTTCTTGCCCTAGGATAGTATGGGCTCGAGTTTTCGGAGGCATTGTCCTAAAAGAAAAAGGAACCAAAAAGTCTTAGTTGATAGACAATTTTTAGTGGGTAACACTAATTAAAATATATTTGAGTATTGATGGAGTAATTCAAGTTGGGTTTTAACATACTGACAAATGATAAGTACTCTAGGGAGCACCTACCACCAATGGGGTATGTCGTTCTCATAACGTGAACCTGTTGGAGATCTCTATATGCCCTAACCACAGACCCTAAACCATGATCTGATACCAACTTTGTCACGCCCCACTTTAGGGCACATAACCAGCATAGGAAATTACCATTCAAATAATAACCTACCAACCTAAAATACTCATGCAACTAATATTATTAACACTCTATTTTAAATGAATAATAAAAATTAAATATACTTTCACAAAAATTTTTTAAGTCAATAATTTAATAAAAATTTTGACAAAATTTTCCCTGAAATATGGATTATTCCAGGGTACAAATCTGTTCAAAAGTAAGGTGGATAGGCCCACCATAAATCAGAAGCCTCAGTGGCTTAAACATAAAACAATAAAGGGGGACTGTATCTACTAATTACATATATACTATACAATTATGATTATTACAGACCAAGACCTTATTCAAATAATGCAAAACAACCTATCCAACAATGTCTACTAATCACCAAAGTACTCCACTAATTACTCAAAGTATTGCCTACCAATTCAGTTAGCGAGTCCAAAGGGAGCAGATGGAGCTGAAGGATAATCACCAGTGACCTGATATGAAAAATGTTAAAATTTGAGGGGTGGGTCCACTGACTTAGTAAATGAAAAACAGACTTACCGATGGATACATGAACTCTCAGGTGTAAAGTGCATTACCATCAAAATAATGTAAAACTTCGTTTCAGTACTTAAAGAATTAATTACTATATAATATGCACATAATGCACCTTACATCTGGGAAATAAAATAATTTATATGTTTCACAATCATATTACAATATTTAATAATTTGAATAAAAAAATAATTATGTTCATAAATACTTCAATGAAAATCATAAATTCTTATGTTCCATAACAATTCAAGGAGAGAACCTAAACTGAGAAAAATAATATTCCCACTCCAGAAGATAAAACTGAACTGGAGGGCAACCTGATCCTCACTTTCAGGAACTACACTCCCCGAAGGGAAATACTAAATTTCCTGTTCCTCCCAGAGCATTCTCATCTAGAGGAAACAATTCATAATCAAACTCAATCTTCTGACAGAAGTACCCTTTATCAGGAACTGCCCTCAATTGATAAAGGTTGTAACCTATGTACTCCTAATAGTTTTACCACCACTCTACTATGGATCCCAGGATACGGTTCTAAATTACTTTCATAAATTTCATACAATTCATGCTTTCCCATAATCACTATGAGAAAATAGTTCATACTTAAGAATAGAGTAATAATTACATATATATATATATATATATATATATATATATATTTTTTTTTTTTTTTTTTTACTCAAACCACTTCCAATTCATGTTCAAATAATATCATTGAACCACAAAGTAAAATTTAACGATTCAAGCATCCAGGGAAAAGTAAGAATCCACTCACACTCAAATTGTAGAAAATGAGGTAATTATCTTCCACCCAAATTCTTCCTCAAGATAAATTCAAGTCCAAAGAATTTGTTTCAAGTGTCTCTAAGAGTAAGAAATTTATATAATTAGTACATTAGTATCACGTATTTTCTTCACTAATGTTCCTGAATTCCTATAGCCCCAACATAAGTCCTTACCATACTACTTATATATATATATATATATATATATCAAACTATTCAGATTCAAGCCAATTATTACCCAACCAATTAATTTAACTCACTTTGAATAAGAGAATGTGAAAAACAAGGAAGGGACATTTACAAAAGAGAAGCATTTATCAGAATTTTGTGATTTCCTTTACCCATATTTTTTTTTCAGGATTTATTTTATTTAATAAGAAAGAAGTATCCAGCCACTTTCTATAAATGAAGGAACCCAATAACCCCACAAAATCACCATTCCAAATATGCTATATTGTCATAAATTTTTAGATTTCAGAAGAATGATAATAAACACATACTTACTAGAACAAAAATGGTATTGAATTCCAACTTATAGCCATCAAGGGACTCCAAAACAGCTCACACTTTCTCCAAGAGGCACTGAACAGTAATAGCAAGGGGGAAAGAGGGGTATTGTGTGGCTGGAGTATCGAGGGGGGTATTTTGCTGCTATATATATTAGGAAAAAAGTAAGAGAAATTTTTTTCAAAAAAAAAATTGGCTAAAAGTTATCCCTTTTTTTTATTTTTTTTCCATAATTTTAAAAGGAGTGGTTTCTATTTAAAACATTTGGGTATTACAACACAAGCCATATGAGCCATGAACTACTTAACAATTCTAGTACTTCTTTCTTTTATATGGGCAAGTATTCACATCTTGATCTCCACCCTTTACAGCCAAAACTCTAAACCTCCCAAGCTTCCACTAGGTCCTTCTCCTTTTCCTATCATAGGAAATATCTTAGAACTTGGCAGCAACATTCACTAATCCCTCACTGCCCTCTCCAACACTTATGGTCCTATAATGACTCTCAAGTTAGGAACCCTAACCACCATAGTCATCCCCCCCCCCCCACATGGCCAAAGAATCACTTCATAAAAATGACCTTGCCTTGTCTGGTAGACCAATTCGAGATAGTATTCGCTCACATAACCACCATGAATGTTCTATAGTGTACTTGTCGGCTTCGGCAAAGTGGAAGACTCTGCACCACAAAAATATTCTCCTCTCAACAACTTGATTCTACGTAGATTATTCATTAGAGAAAAGTGAATGAATTGATAAATTATGTGAACTAGAGATGTGAAAGAAGGGAAGCTTTGGATATTGGTGAGGCTGTCTTTACAACAATCCTTAATTCTATATCAAATACTTTTTTCTCTTTGGATTTGGCTCATTATTCTTCTGCTAAGTCTCAAGAATTTAAGGATATTATATGGGGTATTATGGTAGAAATTGGAAGGCTTAATGTTGCAGACCATTTTCCAATTCTTCGCTTGCTTGATCCATAAAGTGTGCGAGCAAGAATGTAAAAGTATTTGAGAAAGTTGCTTAAGTTTTTTTATAGTATTATTGAAGAAAGAATGCGCTTAAGAGCTTCAAATATGGATTCTAAGGCTTGCAATGATGTGGTAGATTCATTTCTTAGTCTTAACAAGGATTCTCAATTAAGCCAACGTGAGATTTTACATTTGTTTTAGGTTAGTACTTCAATTTTTTTAGTTAATTAAATTTTGATAAAATTATTATTTTGATCCTCAAAAGATTTTTAAGTTTTCAATTTGACCCTTTACATACATTTTTTTCTTTCAGTTTGATCCTTCATTATGTATTCCAATGGTCCTACATAATATTATAAACTATTTTAATAGGCGTATTAGAAATTAATACGAAATCATTTATGAGCTTTCTTCTAAATGTTTAAGCTTTTGGGTTGAAACCATTATTAAAGACATATTTCATCATGATATTTGACTAGGATTTATTCATTGGTGGAATAGACACGACATCAACCACAGTGGAATGGGCAATGACTGAACTTATGCGTAATTATGAACACCTAATTTTGTCCAGGGATTCGTCAAATTAATAAATTTTCTTCCAAAAGAAAAATTCAAAAAAAAATAATAATTCAAAAATAAAAGATAATAAAATAAAAATAAAAATAAAAATAATCATTATTAAATAAAAGAAAATAAAAAGAAATAAATTAAATGAAAAAAGAAGTAAAAAAAAGTATATAAATATAATTAAAAAAAAAGGGAAAACAAGCCCAAAAAACTATTTTTCTGAAAAAAAGAATTCTGGGCCAGCCCAAAATGCAGAAACCGGACAGCCCAACTACCCAATCCGGATAAGCCCATGAACCACTTGGACTGCCTGACCCGGTTCCCATGCCTGAAATCCCTAATCCCCGTTTCCCTAATTTCTCTCTTTCTCCATTCCCGGCGCCTCTGTCTTCTTCTCTTTCACGCAATCTCGGCATCCATCCGTTCACTCCATCACCTCTGCAAAAAAAATCCCTCATCTCCCTCTAATCTCTCTTTCTCAATCACCCCGGCCATATCGCCATCTTCCTTCCCTGATTTCGGATGGCAACCCTAAAAATACCGCGATTCTTGCCACCAAATCCCTATTTTCTCTCCTTCATCATTAAAATTCATTGCTTCAACGCCATAGAGGGGATCCGATTTGAGCAGATTGCAGGGATATTTGGCTCAGATGCTCGGGTATGAAGGGAGGATCAATGGGAAAAGAAAGGGGACCGAGCGCCAACAGACACAAATTGAAGGCGATTCAGAAGGAGAAATGGACAAATTCAAAGAAAATCACCGAGGAAGCAGAGGAGAGCGTTTCTAAAATTCGGAAAAGGGGAGAACCAATTCAGAAAGAGGTTTTGCAATCGAAGAAATTTTGGGATTTAATTTTGGTCCTGCTAACGTGTTTCGTCCCTGTCTACTAGCATTCGAGGTTTGGGTTTGGATTCCATTTTATTACTAG
>JASKGM010006893.1:0-10573 GCA_034509205.1 Ceratonia siliqua
AAGTCATTTTTATTTACTGCATCCGAACGCAAAATAACTTCTCATTCTACTAAAATACATTATTTTTTAAGAATCAACTTATCATTCTATAAAAGTCATTCTTTTTAAAGAACATCCGAACAGGCCCTTAGTTTAAATTTACAGATGAAGTGGGTTGGATTAAAATTTTTAAGTAAATATTAAGTTAAGTTAATTTTTTTAATAAAAATAATAAATTTATATAACTCAACTTAATTTTATTATTTTTTAAATATATATTATATAATATATAATTTTTTAAATTATCTTTTTTAATTTTTAAGCACATTTATATTACGTAATTAAAGTTTGAAGGTTTGCTTAATTAGTAAATATTTGTTCTATTAAAAAATTTAATTATTTTTAATTTTTGTTATTCTTATCTTAGATACGAGATAACTTACCTATTGTAATTCATATATCTTGATATGTTTATTGATCCTAGTAATTTATTTATATTGTTATTATTTTTTTAATTTGTCTATCTTCTAATTTGTTCATATAAATTTAATGTTATGAATTTTGAGCACAACTTGATGGGCCTGCTCGTTTTTTAAAAATTAGGGTTGAACTTAAGCCATGAAAATTAAGGCCCGAATTTAAGCGAAATTAGCCTAATAAGGGTCGGACTTGGCCTTCCAGGCTAATTTTATTTTTTGAATAATTATTTTTAAAATTTTTTTAGCCTAAATAATATATGAATTAACCAACTTATCTTTATATCTATATTAATTTTTATCCTAATTAGTATATGAATTAAAGACATTTTTTATGAATTATTTACAATTTTTTTATCATACTACTGTATTTAATTACTTGAAATATTTTAACTTATTTAAATCACACAATTTTTATTTAAATAATTATATTTCTACTGCTGATTATATACAACTCCATCGAGGCATTCATTATTAATATAACTAGTACCTAATTAATGTATATAGATATATTCGCCCCAATGATTTGGTTATAACTTATAAACTCAGCTTATTTATTATATAGTTTGATTCAAATTGTGTGATATTGAATAATTAATATATATGTTGAACTATTATAACTTGTTAAAACTTCTTAATTATAATAATTATATCATATAAATTAACACTGGATATTCATAACTAGTTTAGGTCATGCACTTACAAATTTATATTTTTTATGATGAAAAGAGAAAAGACCAAAGACACCAAATATTATTGGTCGTAATTTGATTAATTTAGAATATGTTTTTGTTAATTTTTGTGATTAATTTTTATTTTATCATTTTTTTTAATTTTTTTAGTTAGGTCATTTTAAACTTGTTTGTGCTCGCTTAGTCCCTATAACTCTAAAGGGCTAAGTTAGGACTTTCAAATAAAGGTCCGACAAAAAAATTACCTAACTCAGCCCAGCCCACTTTTCTTGTGTCCTGAGCCGGGCTGAGCCCGTCATTTTTAATAATGCTATGTAAATTTCTAAGCTTTATCAAAAATTAAGAATATCACCTTGTGTAAAAAAATTTATAATCACTTTTTTCGGTGAAAATATTTTATTTGTGTGTATAATTTATTTCTTACTAAAAAGATGATAAAGTTGTAGTCTATAAAAAAGAAAGCAAGCATATGTTCTCTCAATCATAATTCAAAGTTTGAGTGTAACTTTATTTTTTATTAACCTAATTATATGAATATTATATTTATTAAAATATTATTTGTTTGTTGTTTATAAAATTATACAACTTAAAAATCTAACTCAACTCAACCCAAATTAACTTTTAATAATTTAATTTAATCAAATCATAAATATTATAATTTAATTTAAACTATAAAATATAAAATAATTATTAAATTAAATTTAAATCCAATCCAACTTAATCCAACTTAGTCCATAATCACTCCTAACCCATGATCTCCAAGAAGTCGATACACCTAGTTTCGAAAGGAATCCGACTCTAATGTACGGCGTTTTCTACTCCATTCAAACTCACGAAGCCGGTAAGCCCTAGATTTTGTTTACTATTTATTATTTATGTATACTTGATGGCGATATGAATTTATACTTCGTTATTAAGAAGGGTAAATAGTAGGAGACGATTTATGAGTTTCAGTTTTTTATATATTATATCGAAACCCCATTGAAACTACAACGTACTTCCAAAATTACTTGCCTAGTTGCCCATTTACAAGCAAAGAAGGCGACCGACTCCCACTCGCCCTTTAAAGAAAAAAAAGTGAGAAAGAAGCAGAAAGGTAAAATTTACAAAACACTGAGAAAGGAAAGAAAAGAAAAGGGGGGAGACAGAGAGAGAGCAGTATATAAACATATTTCATGGCATAGGCGCATAGCTAGGAATCGCATCCTTGGTCCTGTGATGTTACAAGGCAGCGACGCTTTCGCCTTTGGTCGTGACCTGAGATCCAGATGGTGGAGCCACAACTTGTTTGTTTGATGCCAAACAAAACTTCTCCTTCCTCTCATCCTGAATCATCTGCTGTTGACGGCATTCTAGACTGCAGAAAGCACTATCACCCCTGCCAAATTTATTATATACATACAACCCATTACTTAATCCTGAATCCAAGCATTTATATACCAAAGATTTTCAACTAAAAGACAAGCAAAATATGTGTCCAACGAACTGAAGGCCAACACGAGTCTTTTCTCTTTTGAAATCCGAATTTGCAAAACCAGGTATCTCTACCTGTTTTCTTATTAAGGGAGAGAACTGATTTTAAAAGTAGCAGATTTGAGAATAAGAATAGGGTGAGAGGAATTAACGTGAACGATTTCGAAACAGCCAGAAAAATGGGAAAGTAAAAGAGGTAGAAAGATGTAAATAAATATATACCTGTACATGTAGATGTCACGGGTGGGTATCAAGCGACGATTGCAGAGAAAACAAGCACGCAAGAAGTCGGCGGTGTGTACGAAATCGGCAGAATGCCTTTTCTGGTTTCTGGGTGAGACTGTGGCCAACACCTTCTGATCTAATCCATTCAGCCCACCTGGTCTCTGCCTGTTACTGTTAGGGGGGTTATTGGGATCAGGCGGTGGAGCATCCGTGCCAGCGTTCAGATCCAAGCTTATCTCTGACAGGCTTGTGGTTCTCTTCATTGGAGGACGGGGTCTCTTCCCTAACAACATCTTCTTCCTGCTACTACTTTTGCAGGTTGAAGAAAGCCGTGAGAGGGAGAGGGAGAGCGAGGGAGAGAGAGAGAGAGGGAATCAGGGAATCAGGGAAGGTTGAAGGCGAAAACAGTTGAACTCGGAGGTGATAAAAATATGAGCCCGAAACCCCGGAGTGAATCTGGGCCGTTGATTGCCAGACGATCATGAGATGGAGATCATCATTAACGAGAAAAGATATCCCACGTCAACCCTTCCTTTTCAATTATTATTTAACGCGATTTATAAAAAAAACAATATTTTAATATCAAATGGGAACTTTGGATACTTTCTAGTCTTCGAAACAGCAGTCACTTCGGTTGAGTCTCATTGGCTACCCAAATGCTCACTTCACTGCAGCAACATTGGAGTCTACTGCATCTAGTGAATCTAAATCTTTCAAATCTAATTGACTTGTTTCCCAGTCTCCCTATGTGCCAGGGAGTCCGGTTCCATGAGTTATGCTATTCACTATTGTTAGTGTGACAGCTCCTAAATTTTGTGTAGTTTAATTCTTCTTTATAAAAATAATTTATAAGGAGAGGAATATCTTGATTAATAATTTTATTTAAATAATATAAAATTTTTAAAATTCTCTCTCATTAACGGAGAGAATAAACTTAATACATAATTTTTTTGTACTTAGTATAGGTCCTAATTTTAGTCTTGGGTCACCAATTCTGATATTATATTAAACAATTCAAAGAAATACTATAATTGAGAAAATAGGAGAAACTAGAAAAACTAGACACGAAAAAGTTGTATACTAAGTTCACTCATTCCAGTCGTGAGGGGGAGTGTTGGAAGTTTCACATTACTTGGGTAAGGTTATTAAGTGTTGTATATAAGTGGGAGGCGTCCCTCCCCTAACAAGGAGCTTTTGTAAGGAGAAATTAGGTCACCACAAAAATTTAACAACTATTGTGATTATAAAAAATTATTTTTTGATGACTAGATGCCAGGTTATTAATAGCAATAGCTCTGGTGCAGCATTTACCATTACGAGTATAAATGGTCCCACCTAAAATTTTGAATCCGTTAATCTATTAATAGGTCAGGTAGGGTGAGCAATCGAGCGATTTTAATTACTAAAACGACTTAAATCTAATTAATTTAATCAAATGAAGACTTAACGGTTCGAGTAAGTTAAAAACCAATAACTGTACAAAGAGGAACGGTTAAGTTAACGGTTTGAATTTTTTTAATTACCGATTTAACCGAATCAAATCGTCTATATTAAAAAAATATATATATATATATATCTATATATATTATTTTAATACTTAATTTTAATTTTTTATATATTTATTTTATATTTTACATAATTACATCATTAATTATTTATTCTTCAGCATTAATGATTTACATAATTAAGACATTAACAATTTAACATTATAAATTTACTAATAGGACATCCCTCATATCCGTCTATTCCATGGAGAAGGCCCATATATATATCCTTCAATTTTAAGTTTGCTTGACCTAGGCTTGGAATATTTTAAATTGATCCTGGATTTCATTTTTATTAAACTATGAACTTTTGTTATAAACTATGAACTTTTGTTATATCCCAAAATACATTTTGGTGCAAGATTTTCAAAGACCCAATTCTGGTTATACTATATCTATTAATTCTTGCTGATGGTAGGATCCTATAGAGCTTGGCAAATTGGATATGCATTATAAAGTAGGCAGATATAAATAAAATTTGATTTATTAATGGATGAGGTGCATGCAGATATATACATACTATATATATATATATATAAATTGTGGTCGGGGGAGAGATCAAACTTGCTTTAAGGATATAATATTAAAGGATGGTCATATGAGCTTCTATATATTGTGAATGATATCAACACATGACATGGTTTAGTTGTTGATTTTGGTTCTTCTAAACTGTTAGTTGGTGTAGTGAATCTTTTCAACTTCAATTCTAGTTTTGCTTTGAAACGTTTGACTGCTAGTTGCACCACTGCTTCATTTGATAATTGGTATTTGGTAGCTAGAGATGATGAAATAATTGGTCACTTAATCGATTAACCGAATTATCTAAACTGACCAAATTGCTATATCATAGTTAGGTTAAGTTTGGTTAAATCCTGAATTTTTAACTTAACTGAACCAAATCGTCACCTTATAATTTGTACGGTTAAGTTAACGATTATGTTTTTACCCGAACTTAATCGAACCAAATACACTTGTAGGTTCAGATAAGATTAAAATCTTAAGTGTTACTATTCAAGCTTAATTTTTTTGGGGTCAATTTTGGCCCTCTTGTTCAAATTTTTTTTAGTAATTGTTTTTTAATTTTAAATAACATATAAATATGTTATAATATTAAAAATATCATTATTTTTAGATGATAAATGAAAATAATGATAATATAAAAGACTAAATAGGTATAACATTTAAAATATGTTCAAATATCATTGTTAAAGATGATAATTGATAAATATTTTAATTTATAATGTTAATTTAAAATAATTTTATAATTATTTTTATAATATACTTATTATTTATTATAAATAATTTATTTTTTTAATATATACTTATTTTGAATAATTTAAAATATATTTTTATTGAATTTTATGATTTTTTATTAATTTTTTTAATTAAATTTTTTTACGCTCATTTCAATTCTAAAATTTTATAAGATCGAATTAGGATATTTAAACATGAATTGGATAAAAAAAGGTGTCACCCACGCTGTCTCATTTTTTTTGAAACCTAAAAAGGATCTAATAGAGTCACCCTATTCCAAATTGACAATACTAAAAGAAAATTACATAATTAAAGATAACTTGGTTAAATATAAAGTTTCTAACTTTTTTCTGTCTAGTTTTAATTGATGAGATAGAATTTCATTAATACTATGAAGTCATGATTACTTTTTTCATTAAAAAAAATGAAGGCATCATGGGCCGTGAATAAAATAGAAGCATTAACTGAACAATTCATAATTGTATGGATGTGTTCAATCAGCACAAAGGTTTGTGCTCCTTCTGGTGGCAAAAGGTAAGAGAATGAGGTATTTGAGAAAAAGCCAATCACTTGGCAATTTGTTTTTTAACGCGTTATAATGGGACAATATTTACGTCTTACGTGGTTAAGATTGTAATGTAATAGAGTATTATTATAGCAAAAAGAAGGAGGCCTGGGAAAGGAGATGGTAGATGGTAAGATAAATATATATAATTGTAGTGGGAAAGTTACCCAATAGCATAAGCTAATTAGTATTTAGTATTTAGTATTTAGTAATGAGTAGATTTAGATGGATAACGTAAGCTTATGGTCGTCCTCAGAAACGACCAAAACGCAGTGAATGTGGTACTGGGACGGTAGCCAGCAGTCCTACAACCACTCCACGGCCTCTGCCTCTCGTCGCTCGCCTCGTGTGCCTCCCTTGTTCGATACTACCCATCATAGCCATAGCCTTCTTCTAGTGGCGCCAACAATTTTGTCTGCTCCTCACCTTCGCACCCCCATTCTTAGCTTTTATTTATAAATTTTGTATATTTAAATTTAATCATTTTAATAATTTATAAATAAATATACTACATTCTTCCGTGACATAATGACCCAAAAGTGTTCCACTCCATTCTCATGTCATTCTGGGCTGTGATCTAAAACTCCAATAACAATTATTTTATTAAGAATGTGTTACTTTTATAGTGTAAAGTATTGTAGAATATTTGTTAATATGTTAACGCCGTTTGTACTGCACATTGTAAAGGGTACTCAAATTTAAGTCTCATTTCTTTTTTCATTCATTTCAAAATGCATATTAAGGAGATTTTTAACTTACTCTTAAATAGAAATACTCATAAGTAGTCTCAACTATTGCATGATGCTACTCTAAATACTGATAGTTAGATTAATAATGGAACAAATTATTTTACCCAATAATCGAAAAGCCCACTCTTGAGTATTCTTATTGAGAAATAGGTTAGAAGTCTCATACTTTTAATTTAACATCATATAGATACCAATTTGTGGTCCCGAGAATGTTATGATTGCCAGTGGCTTACTTTCGGGTTCCTTAGTGCTGATTATGACAACACATTTTCTAGGTTAATATTTTAGGTATATGCATAATTACATATCAACACCAAACACCATAATTAGTAACTTAGTATGCGTTTTTATCTGTAACAGATACATTCATGAGATGGTTGTAACTAGAATTAATTTGTAACATCTTACATCATATGGTTCCGGCTTTAATGTGTTGGACAATTGACTTCCTGCTTCCTATAGAAAAAGAGATACACAAGTTGGATCAGAATGCAGAAGCAATGACTGATTTGAACCATTGAGGGACTAGTCAACTGCAGGTAAGCTACGCAGCAAATGACAATTAAGTTTGTTTATTAGGGTGGTGGTGGTGTTATCAAAATGACAACCCATGACCCCGCCATCTCCCTTCGCTTTCAGATTCACTTTCCTTCTCTCTTTCCCTTTAATTGGAGTGGTCCACACTTTGTAACCCGCGCATACCACTAGCTCACTCCAAGCCCCAGATGTCCATACTTCATGCCCCAACTAACTACCTTTCTTCTCCACAAATTACCAAAGTCAAGTGATACATATTGGTTAAGAGTTACGGAGATGTATGTTCAAGTAGGCAATTTTAGGAACGAAGAGGGGGTAATTAACTTGGAAAAGGGGCCAAAATGAAAGAGAGAGAATCTTATAATAATGATGTTTCCCACCAACATGGGTGATGGACAAAACTTATTGATCATGTCTTCATAAGGGCTCTACAATAAGTATGGACATCCATGGACTCCACCATGCTCTTCTCGAATCTCATTTTGTGGTAGTAAATTCGAGCACATAATAAACGCATTGTTGCTGCCACTTAACGTATGGGAAACCCTTTTCCATCACTGATTCAGTATCATCAACTTAATTGTCTTCATCCTAGCTCCTCACCAACTTAACTATTAGCATTGTTAATTAACACCTTTAACTGGGATTGAAAGTCAGATATTTGAGCCCCAGTTATAATTTATCAAAGGAGTTCACTTTTCTGTAAATACAAAGTCAATGGTTGCACAAATTTGGCAGTTGGTGATCATTATTATTAGTACACACTAACCCAACCTATATGACAGGATATCCCCATTCTATTTAGTATTTAGGGTGTGTTGTCCTCATGCTATTTATTAATCTTGCCGTTTCATGTTTTTTCACGCTGTGCTTCCCACTTGGTCTATGTGTCATTCACATCAGTTCTGGTTTCTGCTTAATTCATCAAGAAAAAGAGGGATCACTATTGACAATAAACCTTTACCCAATTCTTCTTTTGTTTTCGCTAATAATTCAAAGTGTTGACAATGAGCACACACTTAGAAAGTGTCAACCCTCAAGAAAATTATGGCCAAAAGAAACTTTTAAGTGAAAAAGAAAGACAGATTGAAAAGATCTTTAAAAAAAATGATTTTTTTTTTAAAAAAAAAAATTGGTAGTGGTGAGTAAAAGATTCAAACTTTAATGTTTGTTGTAGTGAGGAAGTCCAGGACATCAAGTCATAAACTGTTCTCCTCTTTTCTTCCCCATTCTAGGGAACATTCTCTGCTACCGTGGTGCTCAAGCGTTTTTGTTACAAATCAATTTTCTTTTGCTTTTATTCATATCAAAGTATCCAATTTACGATTGGTTTTACCCCTCTATCCATAAATTACCTTCACAGGAATGGAAGTATACTAGCATAACCAAAAAGCTAGTAGGATCTAAAACTTTCTTCTATTTTGCAATTTTCTTTTTGCTTCCGAAACGATCTAAGAACGGAAAGGATATAAAGCTTATATCAAAGGGTGAGAAAATGACATGGAAATACATGCCCAAAGAGATAAAGATCTAAAGCTTGATATAGCCATTCTTGATCATCCACTCCAGACTCCAATGGGTGTTGACGTTCTTGATAGTCCAGTAAGCCCACCCAAATGTTGCTCGCCCATATACGTCTAATTGGGCCTTGGCGAATGTTTGGTAGTCCTCTTTTGTAGCCCCCTTAACTTGCCACTCAGCAACCCATTCACCTGCAATTTGAATTGTTCAGCTTCAGCCGGTTAATTTGAATTGAAACGTTAAACTTAAATAATAACACCAAAGTCTGAAAACAACATCAATCTATCCCATAGGGGTTATGTGAAGATTACCAACAAAAGTAAGAGGGCCATTTGAGGTTGTAACATAATTCAACTGTGATGAGCGGTTGGTGTGGACGAAATTAATGTTCTGTTGGACAGTCATGTTATCAAAATCATCGGAAAAAAGGTTGTAGTAATGGACATCAATGACAGATCCTATAAGACCATTGGCAAGAGAGAAGAGTTCCCGAGGATTAGAAGGTCCTAGCCTATTTGACAACACCACATAAGCTCTGGGGGAGTGCTTGCGTACAGCTTCATAACCAGCCTTGTAGTACTTGGTCAGTCTCTCTAGAGTAACACCGGGTGAGAGAGGCTCGTTTATCAGTTCAACTGCATAAAGGCTTGGACTTTTTGCATACCAGCGATAAATACCAATATGAGTTCGATTATCTTATCTTGGATGGAATCGGAATACTGCAAGTGCAAAGGAAAGACGCATATAACACTAATGCTATGATATAAACCTTGCAGCTAGGAAGTTTATAACACCAACTGTTTGTTGTATGTTTTCATCTGTTTTTCCCCATTCTTGAGAGCCATCTCTTGAAGAGCTGTGTTCAAATCCATTTTGAGAACCTGGTGCTGCATGAAGATCAATGATAATCTTCACTCCATATCTCCTACAGGTAGATCAGTCCCAATATTAATATAGCTAGCAGTGGTCTATATCAAGTCATTAATCAAGCGCCATTAATTTCCTTTCTAGCAACTAAAGCCATTCTAGAAATGCAATAGATACATACTGCGCCCACAAGAAGGCATTGTCTAGCGCTTGCAAGGAACCTCCAACGTAAGGGGGAGGTGGAGTTGGATCACTTGCTATCCACCAACCAACAGGTATTCTAACAGCATTCAATCCATTTTTGGCTATGAACTTAAAATCATCTTCAACAATGAAGGTTCGCCAGTGTTCCTGAAAAAGCAGACTGTCCATCAATCATATAGCATATGTGTCATGCTTAATTAAGCATAGATTTTGAAGACTAGGACAGAAAAATGATAATGAAGAGTTCGTATCCTAATTCCTACTAGTCTTTAGACCATGAGATGGGAAAACAGAATGCAAAAGCAGTTTGGAGTTAAAACAAATCTAATGTTAGAGCCCGAGCAAGCACAGAACCTCAGGAGGATGAAGGAACTTCTTATTGGGCAGTGTAAGTACTGGAATTCACATTGGGGTTTTAACTTCTAAGCATATAATTTCCTTTTGAAATTTCTTTATAATTTTTGTAGGTAGCAAGAGCACGTTGAGG
>JASKGM010006894.1:0-10571 GCA_034509205.1 Ceratonia siliqua
AGGACCCAACCTGATTTGAGAAATATGATACCTTGTGTTTTTGTACGGTCCTAGGAATCTCTTCATTGTAGGATATCCTGAATCCACATGGTAGTATTTTACCTAAATAAAATAGTTTGGGTATTAGAAACACATTTTTTTATTTCATCATCTAAAACATCAATAACAAAACACAAGAGTTATAACCTTCAGGTGGATGAGAAAAATTTTCGCATGGATCCCCGTATAGTAGTAATCAAAATCCTTGTGTCATGTACTAAACCCTCACAACCCACACTTACATAACTAAAGCACATATTAAAGTCATAAACTGCAAGAACATTAGTCGTTGTGGTTCCCTTTCTTCCAATGAAACGTATCTTTTTATCATGAGGGCGAATGATATCAATATGGGTGTCATCAATAGCCCCTATACAGTCCTTAAAGTACGGTCAGTAGCTTTCGTCATGGATAAGATGATTAGTAGCATCTCAAACATATAATCAGCCGGTTTTATAATATTTTTTTCTAATCTCACAATAAACTTTAATACATTATGGAATTATCACAATATCGTATCACTTGATATTTGAAATCTCTCTTGAACATCTCTAGAACAGGCTACACGACGAAGTATGTACAGGAACATAGATATAGCCTCGGTTTACTCTAACTTGAGATGTTGGTTGCAATCCATTATTTTGGGTCAAGTCTCTCACAAGACTCCTAAATACATGCTTCTTCATTCGAAATTGTTCAAAAAACCGATCCTCATTTCCATGGTTCAACTTTTCAACCTATCTATAGCCTGTAAAGATTTATGTTCTTTGTTCAGTCTGATGTAAGTATTTATCATGGTAACTTGCTACCAAATCACTAGCTAATATGGCTGTATTCAAATAGTGATCCATATTTTCTTCCCTACAACAATAATGACATTCATATTATTTAGTTTCTAAGTTTGGATAATTCGACATCATTTATAAATAAACATAATTTCTATCAATAACCAAAGACTAGTACAAGAAATAAAAAATGCATTTTATTAATCCTAAAATGAAAATCATGTTCAACGTAAATTATAAACCCTAAATTGAAGCATCATGTTCAGCATAAAAAAATTTAGTACAAGATATAAGAAAACCAAGATAACAAAACAGTCATCAAAGCCTAATACATCGATATCACAACATTTTTGAGCATCTTCCATTGTAAATGTGTTCAACCATGCGATAACTGATTAAGGATCATCTTCCATCAATGGAACAAAAGTCTCTTTATTACATTTGTCTCACATGATGCGAATGTCTAATAACCATTGAGGGCTTCTTCGCTCTAACTTTGGAACATCATTCCGGAATTTAATACACTTAGCCACACTGTAAGGATCAACTAGACTTGGTGGAATAGGAGCTGTGGATGCTTCATTGATGCTATTAACAAGTCGATCAAGGGATGCTTATATTCTTTGGGTTGCCCCAACCCTTTTATCTTCTTTCCTCCCTCTCTTCCTCTTCCTCTGCATGTTGTTTAAGACACTAGGTGTGAGGTTATTGTCATCCAAGGGTTGTTGATCAGTCTGCGTATTACCCTCTGCAACATGAGATATTGTATCATCACTAACATTTTGTTCCTCACATGATTCAAGACTCGTAGGAGGTCTATAAACAAAAACATTAGTTACAACCACATCCTTGAAGTATTGTTCCATCAAATTAAGGAATTTTGGACATTAATCCCTCCAATTCAAATATTTAGGATTCTCCTGTAAATCAAAGGAAGAAGGAATTATAAATAAACTACAAATAATTAACATATGAGAGCTGTATTAATTGAATTATTTATAAAAACATACTTGACCTTTTGTGACCCGTTAGTCTAGAGATTCTATGACAGTCTGCTTGACTGAATCCCATCCAAAACCTGTCTCTTTCTTAATTAGCCTTGCCCACAAGCTGAATTCTTGTTTCAAAGCATTTGTAAACACCATATTTTGTATGGCATTTATTATTATTATTATTATTTATTTAAAAAATTCAAAATAAAAAAATTATTATTAAAGTTGCATTTTTAAATTACAAAAGTTGAAAAAAGAAATAAAAGAAATAAAAAATAATTAAACCTTTCTCTTTCCTCTTTGTTTTTTGCCAAAAAGGGATTCCTTCAAGCCTGAATCCACTATTCCTTACCTCAGCCTATAACCCAGTCGAAGCCTTGACCCAAATCCAACAACCCGACCAAACTCCCTTTTTTCATTCCCCAAACCCTAGCTGTCACCCCCATTTTCCCTTCACCAAAGAAAAAAGCCTAAGCCTAGCCCATTTTCTCCTATGCAATTGTCACTCTCATCCCTTCTCATAGACCAAACCCTAGCCTCACACAAATGGTCCCCCCCTCTTTCCATCTAGCATTTCCTCTTTTGCATACACACACTCCTTTAACCCTTCCTCATTGTACGGTGGTTGGCCAAAAATACCGAAGTATTTATGCTCTTCTGTCACTTGACTCCTTGGCATCCATGGCAAAAGGTATGTTTCTTTTTGGTCCCCTATGTCTTAGTCATGCACGACAACCCCTTCTCTTCGGCCATTCTTAACAGCCATGGCCTCTTTTGGTAGGATTTGGTCTTCTTCTTTGGCTATAAAACTAAGAGGTGCACAAAGAAGAGTGATTGAGAGTTTTAGAGAGCAATTGAGATTTCTGTAAACTTAGCCTTTATATTTCTATGCATGATTTTTAAGAGAGGAGATAAAGAAGGAGAATGGTGTTTTCGAATAGATACCTACAAGTAAAATTATTCATTTTTTTTCTTTACATGTGATTGATTTTCTATTTTCTGATTTGGTGAGCAATGATAACGTGAGATTCCTAAGACTCAAGATGATTCTTGGTCCAAATCCTAGGAGTCTATGGCAGTAGGGGTATATCTATTTCGGATATGGTGTTGTTAGGTTTCAAAATATTCTTGCTTTGCTCTAAGCTTGCTTCTTGATTTTAATTTGAGTTAGGTGCATTCTATAATTTAGTGAACAATGTTTGACAGGATGCTTGGGATTTCTAATCTAATTATGTTTCTAGATTTTAACTAGAACCAAGTTCTTTTTGAAACCAAAACTTAATTACAGTATAATAAAAATTGGGGTTTCAATTTGGTTCTGTCCAGTTCTAAAAGAGGTGATTGATTTCCTAGTCAAAACTCTTATTTATCAGGATTATGTTTTCATGTTACTATCTCATATTTTTAAGGAATATTTATGGATGCACCATTTTTTTTTGAAAGGAAACTAATAATAAAAATGTTAAGATATGTTTAGGATTGAAGCTTTAAAAGTTTGGCAACACTATTTTCTTTTAGCATTCAAAAATGAGTGAGATCTAAAACACATATACCTAGCCTTTGAGCTCAAATTATATTGATATCAATGAGTAAGATTTTCTACATAATCATCTCGGGTCTTCTTGCTAAATGTAATCTGTCTAATTCATTCTATGCTTGCCTTGGTATTAGGATGATTCCTTTCTGTGTGTATGTTTAATTACTGGTATTTTTATTCGTCCCTATGATTTGTACTGAGCTATATGAAGCTTGTGATTATTCTGGGTCATGATACTTTGCTCTAAGCAACTATTTCATGCCATTTGCAGTCTTTGGTATATGTGTGACTGTTTTTTCTTGTATGTTTACTTATATTTATGATATTTTATTAATTATTCATTTTATTTTATTTTAATTCTTTTTCCTATTAGTTTTGCCTTTGGTTAGATTTTTTTTAATTAGCTTATTTTATTTTATTTTCATGGCATGTCAATTTTTGTTTTTACTAAGTTGTCAAATGCACCTTATTCTTCTCTTAAAAAGAAAACATGAAAAAAAAAAGTTCAATCTAAAGGGTTTTAAACCTAAAGGACTATTTACCACATATTTTTGCTTGGTTAATAAGAATCCAAAAGCCTTGAAGGGCCCCAAAGGCCCATATTACCAAAATTGTTCAAAAAGTTCCTTGAAAGGCTTTTGAAATATTTTTGAAATTAAGTTAAAGCTCAATTGAATTACATTCTTCAAGGGTTTCAAATGCCTCATTAATTTGTTTTCTAAATGAGATTCCAAAAGCCCAATCTTCAAAAATGTTCAATTAAATTATTATCTTTCAAAAATGACTCCAAAGGCCCCTATCCCGTGAGGCTTCAAAGACATTATTTGAAGGCAGGTTAATGTGAGGTTCTTCAATTAAATTAAGACATTTTGGGTTTCTCTTTTCTTTTGAATGTAATTTGTGGGTCTAAAGCCTACTATTCAGAATGCAAATTAAATGGGAGCATGAAAGTTAGACATTGGGTAGCTAAAACAATAAAATCGCTTATGTCATTTTCATGCCGCTACCACATCACCAACCACAGATTGCACAGTAGCAAGAAAAGAAAAATCACTATGAGTGAAGAAGAAGAAAACCCCATTTACCCAAATCAAGAATAAAATCCCCAAATCAAGAACCAAACCTCCGGATTATTCATTACCATCCCCTCAAGAATAAAATCCCCCAAATTTCTCATTCTAGAACATAAATTGCAAGACAGAAAACAAAACTTACCTGCTCAAAAAACCATCGAGGAGTATTGGGGCCGATAAGCTGGATCAAAGAGTAGGGCGAGGAGCTGGGAGCTGAAGGTGTCGAGGGTTAGGAGAAATTTGGATCTTTTTTTGCCAATCTCCTTCTCAAGGAGACATAAGAAATTTTTCCATATCATTAAAGGAAAAAAAAACTCATTTTCAATAAACTTCTCCTTCATCAGTAAAGGAGATCCGAACGCATCATTAGGAAGCAAAATGCCTTCAAATTTAAAAAGAAGGCATTCTCCGCCCTTTTAAGGAGATCCAAATAACCTATTTGTCCTGGATTGAGGGAGATATTATGGCAGCTTTGTTACCCTAGTAGAGCTTGATGAAGAATTTAAATGTGACATGGAGTTCTTCCAAGAATACTTTCTTTAACCATAAACATTCACATATTTCTTGTGTAATAGCTCTAAATTCAGTTTCAGCACTACTTGCCACTACATTTTTTTTTTTACTTCTCCAAGTTACCATTTTGTTTTTTTACTTCTCCAAGTTTCCAAATTACCCCAAAAAAAAGTGCAATATCAAGTATTAGACATTCTATCTTCAATTGAACCTACCTAATCAACATCAGTAAAGACTTTTACTTCCTCTCTTTCGTTTTTCTTGAAGAATAATCCTTAGCCTGGGGACCTTTTGATATATCTAAGAATTTTGTACACTGCTTTTAGATGAGCTTCTTTTGGTGAATGCATATATTGGCTTACCACATTGATAGCAAAGGCAATGTTAGGTTTGGTGTGTGACTAATAGATAAGTCTACCAATAATTCTCTGATATCTCTCTTTATCAAATGGATTCCCAACATCTTCTAATCTTTTTCCTGATTCAATAGGTGTGTCACATGGTTTACACCTAAGCATTATGGTTTTTATTAGGAGATCAAGTACATATTTTCTCTGGAAAACATTAATACTCCTCCTAGATCTAACAACCTCCATTCCTAAGAAGTATCGCAATTGTCCCAGATCTTTTACCCCAAACTCAATAGCTAAAATATTCTTCAACCTCTTTATTTCCATCAAATTGTCTCTAGTTAGAATTATATTGTCAACATATACAATTAGATTTGTCTTCATCCCATTTTTTATATTGTTGGAAGAACATAGTATGCTTTGATTATCCCTGTTGATACCCTTGACCTTTTATTACTTTCGTAAATCTATCAAACCACGCTCTTGGGGATTGTTTAATTTAAGGTCGTATTGTGACTTCTTAAGCTTGCAAACTTTATTTTTTCCATCAAATTTACAAAAACTTAGTGAAACTGTCATGAATACTTCTTTTTCTAATTCCCCATTCAAAAAGATATTTTTAATGTCAAGTTGTTGAAGAGATAATTAAGGCCTCCTGAATATCCCATGGGATTTGTGTATTATCAAGTTTAGAAGTGAAAGATCAACACTCAGTAGAAAGAGTGTTATAAGAGATAAACTTCGAAATAGGATGAAGGTTGCATGACCGAGGTTTTTTCCTAAGAGCAATAAGAAAATAAATATCAAGAGATAGGGTCTTATAATTACTAGAAGAGGCTTCTTGGTCACTTAGAGATATCACTAGTTCCAACTCTCTTGGTGCCTCGGGTGGAATATGCTATTCGTACCTTAATTTTGTCCTCCTTGAGTAAACAAATTTCTCTTTGTCATTTTGTTTTCCTGTATCTCCCCCTGAGTTCAAGTTTCTTCTTGTAAATGGAATATTAAGGCTAGATGATGTAGAAGGTTTAGGGGTAGGCTTAATGCTTTTAATGTTTAGGGTTGGCTCACTATTTGGAATATTTAAGATAGGCTCATCATTTGGGGTAGACCTACCCTTCCAAGTAGGAGAATATCTAATAAAAACACACTTGAGGGCTTTAGGATCTAATTTGTTTATATGGTTCGAGGGAATGTGAACAAAGGTTGTATAACCAAACACTTTGAGGGGTAGACTAGAGATGAGCTGAGAGGTAAAGAAAACTGCATATTGGAATTTTTTTATAGGTGTTTCAAAGGAAAGGACACAACTGGGCATTCTATTAACAAGGTATGTAGTTGTTAAAATAGCATCTCCCCAACACTATTTTGGCATGTTTAGTAAATATTAAGGCACTAGCAACTTCTAAGAGGTGTCTATTTTTACATTTGGCAATGGCATTCTGTTTGGGAGTATTGACACAAGAACTTTGGTAAATTATCCCATGTTTTTGAAGATAGTCTCCTAGCACAGTATTGAAATATTTTGTACCATTGTTAGTGCGTAAACTTTTGATTTGAGTCTAGAATAATGTTTATATCATTGAGTGGAATTCAGTGATAATGAAGCGCACATCAATTTTTTTCTTTCAACAGTTACAGCCAACAAACTCTTGTATGGTCGTCAATGAATATAACAAACCATTTGGTATGGGTACAATTAGGGATAGGGAAAGGACCCCATAAATCACTGTGGATTATAGTAAATGACTTGGTTGGTTTGTATTTGATTTTATGGTATGATTTACATTAATGTTTTGCAAATTCATAGTTTTCACAATGAAAATCATATGTTGTTTTATTTAGAAATTTTGATGGAAACATATATTTCAAATATTGAAAGTTTGGGTAACCCATTCTAAAAAGCCATAGTAAAATTTCCCTCTCTATAAACAAATATAGAATCACAAACTTTAACTTGATTTGTTTACTCATATAAGCCTCCTCAAAGTAGTAAAGCCCCTTACATTTCTTAGCATTGCCAATCGTCTATCCCAATGATAGGTTCTGAAAGATACAGTGAGAGAAAGTGGATTTAAATGAGCAATTTGAGTTTTTTAAGTTGGCTAATAGACAACAAGCTGCAAGATAGATTTAGAGCATGAAGAACAAATTCCAAGACTAAAGAATCAAATATTTTAATACTCATTTTTCTTGCAACAGATAAGAGTGAACTATCTACAATTTCTACTTTGAGATTTCCAGCACAAGGTGAGTAAGAGGAAAAAAGATGATAATAGCCAGTCATGTCCTCAAGGCTTTTAAGAAATTACCTTTGTTGGCTAATGAGAAAGGAAAAACATTTGTGGGGGACTGACCATAGGATTAAAGGCTGGAAAACAATTTGTAGAGTTGCTCCAACTGTTCAGGGTTGAAAGCACCACTTAGAGTAGAATTATTGCCTTTTCCCCTTGGGATTTCTTGATTTGGAAATCAACCACAGCTTGATACCCACGATTTCTATTATTCTGCCTTGGTTTCCAATCAGCTAGCTTATCATGTATCTCTCAACATGTGTCCTTTGTGTGACTTATTTTTCTACAGTGCTCACACTAGGGGCATCCTTTTAACTACTTAAGGGCTTTGCCCAGACAAGGTTCCTTTAGACACAATTGTAGACATTTCAAGTCCAATAGTTCCAGTGGGAGGATTCTCCCACAGCAACACCTTCCTTATAATTTCTTCTCTCCTAACTTTAGAAAAATACTTTGCAAGTTGGTGGTAAAGGACGTCTTTCAAGGATCCTTCCTCTAACATCATCAAGATTCTCATTCAATCCAACAAGGAACTCGAAAACTCCGTCATTGTCCAGTTTTTTTTTCTTGTACCAAGCATTATCACCTAGGCACTCTCACTTTTTCTCACAACACAAGTCAAGTTCTTGCCATAAAGCAGTAATCTCCATGTTGTATTCCGTGACATATCTCTCCATTTGCTTCAATTGTCACATTCGATTTTTAATTTCAAATACTTGGGAAGAGTTCTCAGCATCAGATTACATTTCTAAGACGACTTCCCATACATCCTTCACCGTTGGCAAGAACAGGTAAGTTTTACTAATTGAGGGCTTCATAGAATTCTCAAGCCATGTTGTGTCCATCAAATTTTTTGAATTCTGCTTTGACAAATAAGCATCATTGTTTAGGTAGCCAAGCTTTCTCTTGCCATCAATCACTAGCTTGATTGATTAAGCCCACTCACGATGGTTTTTTCCATTCAATTTTTCTATGATGACTAGGAAAGATGAGATATCTAGATTACTTGAGCCCATAGTAGAGATGACCTCAGTCTAACTCTTGGGAGTTTTAGAGATCATGGGTTCACTACTGTTGACGACAATTTTCGTCATTGATAACAAGGATTAGGAGCAGAGCTAGGCTCTGATATCATGTGAGTAGAATGAAAATTCTGTATTCCTTGAATAAATATGTATAGGCTAAGGTCCCCTATTATAACATACAGTATGAACACAAAAAAAACAAAGAAACAAATCCCTAAAATTAGTTATATACAGATGGCAACAACAAATGTTAGAAAAGGGACATTAAATCCCTAAAATTCCTTTACTGCTAAAAGTAAACCTAACAGCAAATAGCATAATAAACTCACATGAATTTCTCTCAATAAAATCCCACATAAATGCAAAATTTTCTCAAAAAAAATAATATAAATTAATTATTCTTTATTCTTTACATTTTTTTAAAATAATATAAAAAAATAATAATTAATTTGATTTATCTATTTAATCTCTAAAGATATATTTATTAACATATATTTATTAATATAAATAATGCAAGGCCATGCAAAGTCTTTTTAACTCCAAGGGTTACAATACGACTCTAATTTGTGTTCGGGGGATTCTATCCTACTACTTTAGAAGTATGAGTTTTCATTTTTTATTTTTTTATAATTTTTATTTTAAGAAGTAATTTTAAATATTTTAAAAAAATAAAAAGAATTTCATAACATAAATATTCAAAAATAAACAAAGATAAATCTCTCAAAAGAATTTCATAACACTACAAATAGTCTTTTGATTTTTTGATTTTTTTTAAATTCTTTTAAATTATTTCTTAAAATAAAAATTATAAAAAAATTAAGAACAAGAAAATGAAAAAACAAAAACTAAAAACCTACTTGAGAAGTATACTTTTAGAGTAAGATAGGAATTACCTTTGTGTTCTATTGAGTTGTTGGCATCTTTAAACTAGTGTGGGTACGGAAGTACAATAAGTTTGTGTTACCTACCTACGAATTATTGGTGTCATCAAACTACAAGCAATGACCAATTTTGTATTAGGAAGAGAGAATGCTAAGCCCATTGTCTCTCTCACCAACAACACTTAAGTTTGATAGTAATTCTACTATTTCAGAGGACAAAGTATGATGTTATCTAATACATTGTCATTTAAAATATCTCACAAATTTTAAAATATAATGTTATAAAATAATTTTTAAATCATATCTTATATTACTTAAAAATTATAAAAATGCTACATCAAATAACTTTTAACTTTATTAATTTTATAAAATACTAATTATATTATTTTTTTGATAAATTTTAATTGTCAAATCAAACATAAAAAACCTGTTTAAATATTATAATATCTTATATATCATATATCATGATATTTTATGTAGCATATTGTACCAAATGACTTCTAAATATCTACTATTAGCTCTATAAACACTTGATTTTGTCCAAGTCAAAAAAAAATTTGAAAGGAAAAAGAAATATAATAATAAAAGAAAAGAGAGAAAAAAAAGTATATATAAGAAAAGGGGGAAATAATAATACAAATTTACAAACTGAAAATGGTAAAAAGAAAAAAAAGAACAAATTTAAGGGGCCCAATTCTGTTGGTGCCCCATTTTTTTTAGAGCATCCAGCCCAATTGTTTAGTTAAATCCCTTAGCCCAATGCTTCAATCCATGAAGCCCGGTTTACCCGTCAGCCGAATACTTTAACCCGGTTGCATGATCCAACCTATTTTCCTTCTTAGGTGGCGTTTGTTAACAGGAAAGTTTGATGCCTAGGAAAGTTAAGGTTCCTAGGCATCCTATTCTTGGGAATGTGATTTCAGGAAAGTTTATAAAATATGTTTGGTATGCACTTTACTTTCCTGGGAAAATTGTGATACATTGCTGGAAAAATTTAATTACTACGTTTGGTTGAAGTAGCAGATTCCCAGGAATATAACCAATTTTTTCAAAAATGCCCTTTTGTTGAATTAAATTTTTAA
>JASKGM010006895.1:0-10571 GCA_034509205.1 Ceratonia siliqua
CACCCCCGGGCCCCCCCCCCCCCCCCCCCCGATTTTGTACACACAGCCCTCACGCTACTCGCTCGTTCGCTATAAGTCTCTCTATTTCACGCCCATTTGCTCCCCTAATCCTTCACGGGGTTTCGGTTACAACAGCTCGATTGGCTATAAAATGAGGGTGACTGGGGTAGATTTAAAATATATATATATATGGGAGAGATCAGAGCTCACCATCTTCTGTGGCTGGATGCTCGAGTAAAAGGAGAGTTTGTGGCATTTCAAGGAGGTAAACCCCTACACCCTTTGCTTCTCTTCTACTCTTAATCTATTAGGCTAGAGGGGGTACATTGGGTACACTGATTTGGGGACGTCTATTGGGTTCCCTCTTATTCTGAATTATAGTTAAATGCTACTTGGGATTAAATCCAGTTTTGATTTTTTTAGGTCAGGAAATTTATGTGTTTTTTGATATACTGATTTGAAGATTCATATTGGTTCTAGACATATGTATGTTTATGCTTTGGAAATTATTTTAAATTGATTCCATCTTGGGTCCGGAGTAAATCTTGATATGATTTTAAAATTTGATTACTGGTTGCCCAAAACTGATTTATTTCTAGCTCTGAGAATGATTTTCATTCAAGGTCATACATGTTTGATATGACGATTCAAGCTTGATTTTAGGCTGTGTCCAAATGTTATTTCCTGTTTGGTATAATGATTCAAGTTTGATTTTAAAACGTGTTTCAATGTTTAGATGTTATTTTGAAACTGGATTCACCTTTGGTTCAGGCTTAAAATTAATTACATCATAATCCAATAAATTTGAGTTTTAGTTTCTGGTTCAACATCATAATGTTTAGGCCTTAAGTCTCTTGATGTGAATATGTGTTCTCATGGACATTTGTGATCTGGTATACCCCTGGGGCTTATGAGTTTAGTGTCCCTTTTTTTTTTAATATTTATGCTATGTTTTTATTTGTATATTTTGTCTTCTATTATTGGTGTGTATATTTTATCACATTAATTTTTTACATTTCCCTTTTATTTTATGCAATTTATTTTTCTTTCTTTCAATTATCTATTTTTTAATTCAGTTGTTTCAATTTTTGTGAGTTGTAATATTCTGATTTTGTTTATTTACTCCCTTACTCATTTGTAAGGCATAAGCCATCCCTTTTATTTTCTTTTTTTTTATCATGTTTGTTTTCTTTTTTGTTATTTTCCTTTTAGTATTTGGTCGATTTTTATTGTTAATAAGTTGAAGGTGTCCAATACATTTTAATTTTGGTTCAAGGGAAAATAGTCTTAAATTAAATCAATTTCAAAAAGGTTTTTTGGAAATAAATTAAATAAGTTTGTTATGTGTTGAATTGTTTTTTTATAAGTGGATTTCAAGGGCCCATTAAATCAAGTTGATTTTGGATCTAGTGTCACTTAAAGGTGAGTTTCAAAGGCATATTAAAATTAAGTTGATTTGGGCTTCAAAGGCCCATTGAAATAAAATTTGTTTTTTTGGAGTAATATAATTTGAAGGAGGGTTTCAAAACCCACTGAATTAAAATGTGTTTTGGGGATTTAATTTGGAGTTTCACGAGCTCACTTCAATATCACTTTAATATTATGTTCTAAGTTAAAATTTTAATGTGATTATACAATGCAAATTTCATCACTTATAATTCTAAAGGTAATTCCAAGGATCACTTTATTTCCTATAGGATTTTAGTGGAGTTCTACTATCCTTAAAAGTCCTAGCCCCTAAGCTTTAAGTGGAAGTTCATCGTCTCCTAAAAATTTAATTTTCCATAGGTTTTTAGTGAAGACATATTCTCCCTAAAATCCTAATTACTCTTTAAGTGGAAGTTCTTCTTCCTTTAGAGTTCTAATTCCTCCAAACATCATGTGAAGAATTGTTCTCCCATTTTGTCGATCTTTATGTGGAGATTTATTTTTCCTTATTGTCTCATTTCCTCCAAACATTATGTGAAAAATTGTTCTCCCATTTTGTCGGGCTTTATGTGAAAGTTTATCTTCTTCTAGAGTCTTAACTTTCATAAGCTTTAGGTGAAGTTTCATTATCCCCTAATGCCCTGTCATCCCTAGGAAACGGATCATATATCCTTCCTAGCCAAAGCTTCATCTAATTATCTCGAGCTACATGGACCTTGATCTCACTTGGGGTACATAGGCATTTACTCAGTAAGGTAGGTCTGGTTATTTCATCTTTTCATTATATTAACAAAAAGGGTAATTAAAAATAAAATTAAAGCATAAATAATCTAGGATAACTGTCCTTAGGGATAGATATTGTGGAGTGCCTAACACCTTCTCACATGTAATCAGACTCCCAAACCATTCCTCTGATTTCAGAGCCAATATTTGGTTTTTTTTTTTTAAGGATCCTAATTATTTGGTGGTGACTCCATTTTTTATCTCTGTATTTTTTCCTTTTGTTGCCTTAATATCATGACTGTGCCTTTTTCGACCTTCACGTTGTGATAGTTCCAGAGGTTGAGGTCGTGGAAGATCAAGTTTCAATCAAAATCAACCTCGGTGCTAATTATGTGACAAAATTGGTCATGTAGTTTAAAAATGATGGTACATATTTGATCAGAAGCCTACATCTAATAATGCTTTGAATCAAAATTCAGCTCACTTAGCTATGATGGCTACTGATGGTTATAATGAAAGTGAATCTTCAAAATTGTTTGTAGATTTAGAAGCAACAAATCTTCTCACTAATACTTTAGTAATTTCTTCTTTAGCAATGAATACACTGGATCTAATCAAGTACATGTTGGAAATGATAATGGTTTCCCAATTTCACACATAGATCATTTTAATTTACTGTCTAAGTGCACGAAACAAGTTATGCTTCTAAATAACTTGTTGCATGTTCTTTCAAATACAAAGAACTTGATATTTGTGTCTCAATTTTCTATAGACAATGGAGTCATATTTGAGTTTAACTCACATGCTTGTTTTGTTAAGGATCAAGTTAAAGACCCTACTCTAAGGGACACTCAATAAAGGACTTTATCAATTTGATCTCAGCAAAATTCACAAGGAACCAAAAGTTGTTGGTTGTCAAAAGTCTATTTTACCAGTTACAATTAATTCACAGGCTTTAGTCACAAGATCAATGAATTCAATCAATACTTTATAAGTTTGACATAATAGATTAATTCATCCTACTCTATCTATAGTGAGACAGATTCTTAAGTCTTGTAATATTCCTTTTGAACTAAAAAAATAGCCCAAATCTATGTGTAGTGCCTGTTAACTTAGTAAAAGTCATGCTCTTCTTTTTCCCAAGTTAGAAACCATCTATACCACTCCACTCCAGTGAGTGGAAGCTAATGTTTGAGGTCCTGCATATGAGTCATCTAGAGAATGGTTCAAATATTATCTTTCTGTTGTTGATATGTACTCTAAACATACTTGGTTGTATCTTTTGAGAAATAAAGCAAAAGTTTATGAATCATTTCTTCATTTTAAAAACAACGTTGAGACAAGTTTGACTCTTTTAACACATGTTGCTTTTCCATTAAGATTTTGGTCAGATGCATTTCTTACTGCTGTTCACTTGATTAATAGGATGTCAACCATTGCTCTTTAATCTAAGTCTCCTATTCAGTTACTGTTTGGAACTAAGCCAAATTATATAAGTTTAAGAACCTTTGGCTGTTTATGCTTTCCAAATTCGAGACCATATAATGCTCATAAGCTTGATTTTGGGTCCACTCCCTATGTGTTTCTTGGATACTCTAATAGAGGGGTTATAAATGTTTAACTCCAAAAGAGAAACTTATTGTTACTAAACATGTTGTGTTTGATGAGACACATTTTCCATATGCCATTAAGACTGCTGACAATTTCAAAGAACATAGCAATGATACCTGGTCTCAACAAAGAGTTCATCCTCTTGTTTTTCCCACACCAATTCAGCAGTGTGTTCCTTTGAATTTAGTGGAGCTAGTGTTGTGAGTATCTTCTGATAGTGCTGCATCTCAGCTTGAGTTTTAATCCTCTACTAATTCTTCAAAAAATCCTTTACACAACACTAAAGAGACTGATTTACCTAGAAATGCTCAATCCTAATCTCTTAATTCTTCTGGTAGTCTTCATTCCTCTAAGATTTTATCAAGAAGAAATTCTTATTTATCTTTGTCTTTCCTTGCACCTAAAATGACTCTTCATGTTTCTCATCCTATAATTACTTGTGCAAAAGATGGAATTTTTAAGCCAAATGTGCTCTTGATGTAGGATCTAGTTGTCTATTATAAGTGTTTACTGTTCCAGCATAGGTTTTTTTAAAAATTTCTTAAAACAAGCGGAAACAAAACACATAGGCAAATAACTCAATGCTAAAAAGACAAGTAAGATAGATAAGAATTCTACATATCTCTAGAAGTAACTTTAATATTGAAATTCACTTCCCAACCAAGTACACTAACTGCCTATTCTTTAAGAAGCATCAACCACATAACCTACAGTGAATAGATTTAGTGATTGGAATAAAAATAAAATATGAAAAAAATAATTGATAACTTTCAAAATTAAATAAAAAAAGCATTCCCCTTTGTTCCTTGTGGTATGGTGTGAAGAACAAAAAATTTTACACTCAATGAACCGAAGCCTTCAAATTGTGTTTCTCTCTTTTTCTCAAACCTCACGCTCACTAGGAAAATTTTCTCTCTAAAAAATGTTTAGACGGCTAGGTTAGGAAAAATGTTAGGTGATATATATAATCACCTAACTCTAGGTTAAAAGAGAACATTTGACTGTAATTCAAAAAATCAATCCTTAATTATTAGGGATTCACATGCCTACTAAAGGAGGAAAATTAGAAAATCAAATTATATAATAATTTATTAATTAATAATATATTTATTAATTTGATAAATACATATTTTATTTAATAATTAAATAAAATATGTGTGACTTTCTAATTAGTTATGCTTGAATTTAAAATTCAAATAAATGAATTTAATTTAATTAAATACCTTTAATTTAGTTAGTTTCCTAGTGAAAGTAGGTTACCTAAGAAATTAAAACTCTTTTAATTTTTAATTTTTATTCACTTAGATAATTAGGAAGAAATATATTTAAAAATTTTAAAGATTAATTCTCCTCCTTTTGGCTGTGCACCTCTCCATCACATAGGGAGAAGGTTGTTTCACAATTTTAAACAATTCAAACTTTTCAACTATATTAAGATAAATAATTAATTAAACTAATTTTATCCTAATAAAATGTTATAGCCAAAATTCCTAATTAAATGAGGATTTAGTTTTATTCTAATCAATTTATTTAAATTAATTAATTTAAACATTTCAAATACTAATTTAAAGTACTCTAATAAAATCATTACTTAAGATAAATGTTGTCTAAATTGAGACAACACTTGCTTTAATTAAGACAAACTTTTGTCTTCAAGTTACATTGTGTAATTAAAATAACACTTGTTTAATTTAAACATCTAATGTAATAATTATTTTTTATATCTTTAGTGATAAAAATGTTTATCACATTTTTAAGCATGTTTGGGACAACACTTATCCTAAAATAATTTTTTGTCTCATATTAAGACAACTATTGTCTTAATTAAGATATAAATGCTTTAAACTATCAATTAATTTCATCAATTTATTCCAACTTAATGTTGATTGAATTCTCCAAAGCTAGATAGAGAATCCGTTTGGACATAAGAATTTCAAGCTCCAATAAACTTCAGATTATTTTAATGTCATTAAAATAATCTATTTATTAATCATGAAGTCACTTCTTCAAAGACTCATAATTGCATTCTTAATAATTTTTAAAATTGCGATAAGTCAATGTTGAACATTGATTTGTCTAATTTAAAAAACTTAGTGTTTGTGAACCCTTATAACTACCCATTGACACAAGATAAAATTATCGTTTTATCTCTTATGTCAATTTTGTCCACTGGTCTCAAATTTCATCCAATAAGTGACCAGATAATCTTTTAGAACTTTTCTAAAATTATTTAGAAATTATGAGTAGCTAATTCATCATTTTACTCAGCTCAGATATGTCACTTGTCTTCCTGAAATCACCAGAAGTGATGTAATGCTAGGAACTCCATTTCTTAGATTTAAGTTCCCGAATGTTTACTCTCATAATAATCCCAACATACAGAGTATTGACCAGTATCACACAATGATCCTGCCCATAGTAAATCAAAAATCACAATGGTCATGAACACAAGTCCATAATCCATCAGGATTTCGATTCTGCCATTAGCTGTAAATGTGTGTGAGTTCAAGTTCAAAGTAAGGTATCAACTTGAACTTGATATTCCACTTGATTCCAATTCATTTAATAGTATTATTACATGGAGTCTACTACTTCAATGATTTGAGATTCACTATTCCCTTAGAAAAGAATTTCATTATTTCTATAGAGGTAATCTGGACACTATAGTCTTAATTGAATAGAGTGACCATTTCTATTTAATGACTATAAATCATGTTTTAGATTCATTTAAAGATATATATTTCTTTCTGCATAACCCTTATACAAATATATCTTGGTTTATTAGAATCTATGAACCTTAATAGCTAGAAAATAAAGCTTACATAAATAAACTATTTATTTATTAATATTAAAAATATATTTACATCAAATTAGGGAATACAACTTGCTTTCCAAGGCAACCTATTCCAACACTTGACTTATCTCAGTTGTGTTGAACCCACCACTATCCAGGAAGCTCTACCTTATACCAAGAGGAGAAAAGCTGCAACTGTTGAGTTTAATGCCTTGTTAAGGAATGATACTTAAGAATTAGTTCCTACTCCTAAAGATAAGAAAGTAGTTGGGTGTAGATGGGTTTTTAAGTTGAAAAAATACCCAGATAGATCCATTGACAGATATAAAGCCAGGTTAGTGGCAAAAGGATGTCTTCAAGATACAGGGCTTGATTGAACTGAGGTTTTTAGTCCTATTGTTAAACCCACTACAGTCAAAGTTGTGTTATCATTAGCTGTGTCTAGAGGTTGGTAGTTAAGACAGCTGGATGTAAATAATGCTTCTTTGAATAAAGATCTCTATGAAGAAGATTTTATGGACCAGCCACTAGGGTTCATTCAAAGTTCAAATGGTCAGCAACTAGTGTGTAGACTTAAGAAGGCAATCTATGGGCTTAAACAAGCCCCTAGATCTTGGTTTGATAAATTGAGCTCACACCTCATAACTATAGGCTTCACTCTATCAAGAGCAGATCAATCTCTTTTTATTCAATTTACAAAGGTGTTACTATTTTTCTATTAGTCTATGTTGATGATGTAATTATCACAGGAAGTGATCCCTACAAAGTAAGAGAAGTCATCAAGCAACTTGATACTACCTTCTCTCTTAAAGACTTAGGGGAATTGAATTACTTTCTTGGGGTAGAGGTGAAGAAGATCAAAAATGGTATCCATCTCTCACAAACCAAATATATTCTATATCTGCTTAGCAAGGCACAAATTCTTAATGCCAATCTGATACCTACTCCTAAAGCTGCAGCTATAAAATTATTAGCTAATGATGGAGATCCGGTTCATAATCCTCAAGAATACAGAAGTATAGTAGGAGCCTTACAATATCTGACCTTAACAAGACCTAACATATGTTATAGTGTGAATAAAGTATGTCAGTATATGTAAAATTCTCATGATACTCATTGAAAAGCTGTTAAATGAATTTTAACGTATCTCAAAAGAACTTTGAATCTTGGTTTAGTGTTCACCAAAGGCTCAAGCTTCAGTTTGGCAGTGTCTGATTTTTCTGATGTGGATTAGGGCTTTTGTCCTGATGACCGAAGATCTACCTCTGGATTTTGTTTCTTTCTTAGTCCCAATCCGATTTCTTGGTCTTCTAAGAAACAACACACAGTTGCACGTTCTAGTACAGAAGCTAAGTATCGAAGTATTGCAAATGCAGTTAGTTATTGAGTTAGTTTGGTTGCAATCTCTTCTTTTAGAACTAGGAGTTACTACTCAGCAACCACCAGTTTTATGGAGTGATAACATTAGTGCTGTAGCATTGGTTGCCAATCTAGTGTTACACTCCAAAACCAAACACGTTGAACTAGAAATACATTTTGTCAGAGAGAAGGTGTTAGCGAAGCAATTAGTTGTGTCTCATGTACCAGCATAAGAGCAAATTGTTGATGTGTTTAGTAAGCCTCTAGCTGTGTCAATGTTTAAAGTTTTGAGAAAAATTAAAAGTAGAAGAAGGAGGAGGTTTTGTTTGAGGGTGCATATTAGAGTATCAACTCTGGTAGTTAGAATTAACTTTGGTTATTAGTTTAGAACTCAGGCAGTTAGATACCTTGAGTTAGTTTATAATTGTATATGTCCATTTATAGTTCTACCCTCTGTAATTGTTTTGGTTATCTGAATATAATTTTCATTTCCTTCATTTCTCATTTCTCTGAGTTCTTTGCTTTCTTTCATCTTCTGGTTTCTTCCTTGACTACTGTCATTTCTCCAATTTATTACTTCAATAAAAATTTTATTCTTCTCATCCCTCATACCCAATCTACTACTTCAATAAAGTTTTTCATCTTTTCTTCATCAACCTTAAGTATAAATTGTGTAGAACTAATTATTTTTTACTTACTTAATTTGTTTAGAAATATTTATTCACAACTACATGATTTGAAATAAATAAAATTTCTTAGAGAAATATATAGATAAAATGTTCATGTTGTTCTTAGGATTTCTTCACTCATACTAACAAAAATGTAGGCTTTTATTTAAAAAAAATAAAAAGTTGAAATTTTGTATTTCTTTAAATTTAATTTAAAACAACAAGATAAAAAAAAAACTTACATGCCATAATAAATAATAATAAATAACCTATCAAAACAATAATCTCAAAATCTTTTTTAGTGCATAGAAGAGAAATTCTTCTCTTACGTTATATCTAACAAAGTCTCATAAATTTATTATATGTCACTTTGTGAGTGATTGAGTTTTAATGTAATAAGATAAATGTAATAATATATAAAGAGAGTGAGGCGTCCATATAGGATATTAAATAATTCAACAATAAACTTTAGAAGCTTCTATTATGAGGCGTCCGTATTAAGGTTTCTGCCAGCTTAATTTTTTTTAATTGTTTTTTTTAAATAAGAAGTAAATTTAAGATTTAAAAAAAATTTAAACAAGGTCAAAAAAAAATTTAATTTGAAAAAAATAAATGATATAAATTTTTTAAAAATATATAACAAATTGAAAATAGATGGATAAAAAAAATTAAAAAAATGATGGTGAGAGAAAAAAATTACAAGGAGTGGTAGGGAACGGGGGAAGGGGTTGGTAGTTCAGTAACACCATCAAATATTCATTGTCCTTTAAACTTTATGATAATCATCTTACAAAAATTATTCCTAATACATTTAAAGTAAATATGAGTGAATAAGGCCAAATATATACACTATAGCCTATAGGAGGGACCACGGTCCTTTTTAGGATCTGTCCTCATCCAGATGAGGGACTGCCTCATCTAAGGACTAGAAAATAACTGGATCGGTTCTGTTACAGGACCGGATCCAGACGCCTATAGGAGGTGCCCGGATCCCGTGCAGTTGGGATTCCCGACTACATGGAATCTAATCAGCAATCTTGACCGTCCAATATTGATTGGACGGCTAGGATTTATTCAAAATTTTTTTTAAAAAAAATTATTTAGGATGCATGTCAAAATTCTTTAAAAATTCTAACTAAATCTTGGTCGTCTAACACAAATTAGACGACCAAGATTTGATCGGATCCCGTGCAGTTGGATCCCGACTGCACGAGATCCGGATCCCCTATACGAGGGAATAAAGGTGGCTGATTTCTTTAAAGAGGAAATAAGCGGTAACGCCACCGTCACGACTAAAGAATCACCGTAATTTACGGATTGACAAAAGGAGAAGTGAGAGAAGGTGGATTTGATTTATGTTTGGCTCATTCCAATAATTAAGATTAAGTTATCAGCGAAGCTAATTGAACAGAGAGATAAGGAAAACAGATCTGCAATTTTCAGAAGTTGAAGCCGCCATGGATGCAGCTCCCTTGCATATAGCCATGTATCCTTGGTTTGCTATGGGGCATCTAACCCCATATCTCCATCTCTCCAACAAATTAGCCAAAAGAGGTCACAGAATCTCCTTCTTCATCCCCAAAAAAACAGAGTCCAAGTTACAAAATCTCAACCTCTACCCACATCTCATCACCTTTGTCCCAATCACTCTTCCTCGTGTTCATGGCCTTCCTCTTGATGCCGAGACCACTTCAGATGTCCCTTTCTCTTCGTACCCACTTATTATGACAGCCATGGATCGTACTGAGAAGGATATCGAACAACTCCTCCTTCAGCTAAACCCACATATTGTTTTCTTTGATTTCGTATATTGGCTACCAAACTTGACTCGCCGCTTGGGTATCAAGTCTCTTCAATACTTTGTTGTTAGTCCAATAACAATGGCTTACACTATATCCCCAGCAAGGATGCGTCAGGGAAGTAATTTAACTGAGGCTGACCTCATGCAACCCCCTTCTGGGTACCCTGTTTCGTCCATCAAGCTTCAG
>JASKGM010006896.1:5544-34637 GCA_034509205.1 Ceratonia siliqua
TTTTTTTTATTATTTATGCATAAATAAAAAATTTAAGAAAAATATGAAAAAAAATTTCAAAAATTTTTAAAAAAATATATGATATAGTAAATACTTAATTAATATCAAAATGATATAAAGAGAGAATAAAAGAAAGAAATGTAGGATAGAAATCCTCAATATGAGATACAGTATTAAAATACTAGAGTACAAAAAAGGGAAAAGAGTTAGCAGACAAGATTAGTACCAGTCAACGCAGAAGCTTCACTCTCAGTAAGCATGGCAGAAAACCCACTAAAAGCATGACTGTAATGGTGGATAAGGGCTATTCTCTCACTCTCTCTTCTGAGAAAAGTAAAAGGAAAGGAATTCATTAGAAAAGTTGAATTAAATTCAACACTGATTATGATTAAATTGGTGGCTAATTGTGAAAATTAGATGAAAAACCTTGGAATAATGGAAGATAATAGCTGCAAATGAGCTGATTCTGCAACTTGGGAATCTAACCCATTTCTCTTTGATGATGAACTTCCCAGATAAACAACATAAGGCTGCAGAAAAAAGAAGAAGAAAAGCTAAATTAGATGATTCTAAAATTGAACTATCAAAATGAAGAACAGAGAGAAATTGAGATGTGGAAACCTTCGGAATTTGATCTGGGATGGCTGTAGAACAGAGAAGAAGAGAAGATATAGAGAGGAAAAGAAGGAATTGCAGAAGAAGAGACATCATTGAAGATGATGATGATGATGAGAAAATGTGCTTCTGCTGGTGAATGAAGAGAAGCTGCTTATTCAGTCATCATTTATAGGCTTAAGTGAGAGTGATTATTTTTTTAGTTTATATGCTAAAGGAACTTAAAGCTTGAAGCATGATTGCATGAAGCATGTGAAATATATTTATCAATTCTTTTTCTCCATTTATAGCTATTTTTGTTACTACTACTTCTAACTACAAGTATTATTAGTCTATTATTATTGCATCTCTTTGAATTTATAATTATGTTGGAGGAATACTTTTTCTTCTTCTTTTAATTTTGTTATCTCTTCTTTTTGGTATGAACTATTAGTTAATTTGTGTGTAATAAAATTCAGTGGAGGACCATTGCCCAGCAAATTTTGCTAATTATGACCCCACCTATTAATAAATAAATAAGCTCTTATTATACTACAGCACACTTTTAGTATAATTCTTATATAATATTTTTTTATTTTTACTTCTCATAAATTTTTTTTGTTTTTTCTTAAATTTTTTTATTTTATATTATTTGAGTTATTTTTTATGTATAATAATTTTTTAAAATGTTTTTGAGTATTTTACTTTGCCTTTGAATAGTAGAAAATTTTATTGTTTAAAAGAGAAGTAAAAAATTTTAAAAAAATACAAAAATATTTCAAAAAATTACCATACATAAAAAACAGTCTAAATAATATAAAATAAAAAATTAAGAAAAAATAAAAAAAAATATGGTGGTAGGAAAAAATAAAAAATTACTACATGGAAGGTGTATAAAAATGACGCTATAGCATAATAAGAGCTTAATAAATATTATAGTTTGATGCAAATACTTCTTGTGACATTACAAACCCCCCTTCCCCTAAAAAAATAAAGTTTTGGGAAAATTTAAAAAAAAAATTGCCTTAAAAAATAATTTCTTAAAGTATGCTTTGTGTGAAATTTTATTTCCTGTTTAGTGCCATTGTGGGAGTCTTAGAATTATTTGAAATATTTTTGTATTTATGTATACGAATAAATTAGTATACAACCTGTTAATTATAATGAATTCGAAGTCCAAAAGTATTTTATTTTATAATACCTTTTATAAAAATTTATTTTTCTCCTTAATACTATTATGATATATTATTTTGACTCTGAAATGATTTCAGACAAAAAAAAAACATTATTTTAAAATAATATTTTTGAAAACACTTCAATAAACTTATCTCTAAAATAAAGCTTGAAAGTTCTTTACCAAAACTTCCTGGCAGAATTATTGGATATTTTGAGGACTATATAACTGGATACAAGTCAACAACTGAAAATTTATTATACCATGTTCTGTTTGGCACCTGTTTTCGGGGGAAAAGAAAGGGAAGGCGAGAATCAAGTTCCCTGTATACATGCAGTCTTTTTAAAGAGAAGGGTGTTCATGAAGTCTTTTTCCAGGGGAAAAGAAAAGAAAAGCAAATCGTATGCTTCGAATGCAAGTAAATTACTCTCTTTTTGTGCACAAGAACTGGGAAATCAATTCCCATGTGCATTTCTGTTTCTTTATTTCCTTTTATTCTCTTTCCTATCAGTTTCTTCTTCTTTACCTGTTTTTAATTCTGTTGGTATCTTCATTTTTCTTGGTTTTTCCCTTTGTTTTGGTCTCTCTCACCGACGCTATATCTGCAGAATGCTGCAGCCTTGCAACTGTATGACAACTTAGAATGACTATTTTCATTAGATAAATTTTAATGCTTGAAATTAAGCCTTTGGCTTCAGGTTTACTTTTCTACTTAAATTACTTGAGTTCAAACTGGGCCTAAGATCGTTTGGAGGGACTTAATTTTACTTAAGTCTCAAATTAACTCGAAAATATTCTTATGTATATATAAAAAAAAAATTACCTTTTCTTCAAAGCTTTCATGATTTTGGAAGGTCTTATATGTGATTTTTTTTTTGAAAATTACTGTTTTAAATTATTTTTTAAATCATAATAAACAAATAATATGGTTTGGAATAATACATAGTTTTTTATTTGAACAAGGGAACTTTAGTTTACAAAAATATTAATTTTAACTTCTAATTTTGTTTTACAAGAGAAGCCTTAATTCCTTGCTTAATTTTTACAGTAAAAAACTAAATTCTACTCTCATTAAAATGGCTTTTTTTTTTGTATTTGGAAAACAAATACAAAAAATATTATAAATATTTTTTAAAGATATATGTTTTCTCTTCTGCAATATGACCAAACAGACACTAAAATGTTCTAAGCCTGCAAAACTCAACAATATAGCATCCTCTGCATTCTCTGCATGAAGTATACTTGGGTGGCAATGCTAATAGCATTCTCTGCATCAAATATACACTAGCATAAGTAATTGTGAGATCAATGCCACAGACCACAACTAATTATATCATACAAGTTAACAGGAAGCCCTTTGAAATAATGTTTTCTAGAAAAGCACGCTCAAAAGTCACAACTAAAACCAGGTATATGAGATAAGTACGAGACTATTGTAACTTCAAATCTTCAATTATACTTGAAACTAAACCTGATAATGGGTGAAACCATATGTCTGATTTTTGTCAATTTTTAAAAGGATAAATTACCTTAACCTTAATTAAAGCATAATCATATAATACTCAATACTCTTTTTGCTTTTGAAATAACACTTACTTCCTTATATGAAAGAATCAATTTATCTTCTTTTTTTTCATTTACCTACTACATTAGTATTAAGAATAAATTGATTTTTTTACACATTCATAGAAGAGACTCATTTTATAAACAATTAAGAGTGTCAAATGTTATATTACTAAGTCTCAAAAGATATTAAAGTAATTTACTCTTCTTAAAAAGTTTAACTTTAAAACTTAACATGATGACTAGATACACTTGAAACACACTTGATCCTAGCCATCTTAATATTTTGAAGTGAACTTTGAGCAGATAAGATATAGTAGAAATAAAGTATAAGGATAAGAAGGTTAAAGAATACATGATCCAATTAATGTGGCTTAGGAACTAGTGCTTTTCAGGCACAAAAAATCTTTAGAGCCTTTACTTATGCAAGTACATAAATACCTGGCTTTGCACCATCCAATCCCAGGTAAAAGGAGTGTATTATTTTAAAGATGCACTACCATATTCGAACCACAATCATAATCCATCCCTCCCCACCAAACTAGCACTATGGAAAAGCTATATAAACATGCAGCATTCATACGTTAACAAATTTTGCACCATACCTATCCAAAATCACAATCTTAGGATAAAGTTCAAGGGAAATCTGAAGTATAATCCTGCTTCAAGAGTTAATGGTGATTCATAAAGAACAATTATTGTGATCTCAATCAACGTGTAAGAGTATTTGGCAACATCAAGAGTAAAGACTAGAAGGATTGCGGACATTTTATAATTTTCTTGCTTTTCTTAGTACAGGTGTCCATCAAGTTCAACAGCTAACTACATCCTTTACTTCATGTTAATTCTTTTCCTAGTTTATTAGACATGCTATTATACAGCAACCTACAATTATATTTAGTTACAATAATCCATGGTCTCCCAGCACAGCTGTCCTTATACACTAATAAGATAGCAATGAAAAAGGTGAAAGCAAAAAATATAGACAAACGTGTATATGCAAATACCAACAAGAGGGTCTGCTGTAGACTCTCAGGCAAAGGCAGCTCATAGTGCTAGAAATGCCTGGATATTCTTTGCTCTGAAAGCTCTTCCACTATTAGTACCGCCTCTGTTGACTGGAGCTTATTTTACAAACTTGGCTGTGGTATGCAAAAACAAATTTATTGCAACTGGATTTGTTGTCTTCCTTCCTTCTCATGGAACAACTATCTCAGACTGTTAACTCATCCTGTTCTTGTTTATCTGCAATTTGGCTTCGAAGGAACTCTAGCACTGAGAGGCACTATAGAAGGGTGATAAAAAGGAAAAAAACTTATTCCAGGATCTAAATTGAAAATAAAACAATCAGCCAAAAAATTCCTCACCCCACCCCTCCCCTCCCCCTTTTCTCTTTCTTTGAACATAATTTTTGACAAAGTAGTAAACCTTACCCGTTGCTCAAGCCCACTATTGTCAGATTTCAATGTCAATGATTCCAACAAATTTATGGCTTCTTGAAATTCATCAATAGCCGAATTTTCATTTCCTAGGTTCCTATCCACATCTGCAACTTTTGCAAGGGAAACAGCAACATCTATAACCTGAATGATAAGAAGCCACAAGAAAGAAGTTAATTTCAATATGAACCATGGTTGCTGGTAAGACACATTAATTATAGTAACAATTAACATTCAACTAACTTGAATGGTCAATAGGCAAAATTGAATATTACTAATTTCACTCAGTTCAGCTGTTTTAAAAGAAAAACAAAATAGAACTGCAAAGTATCCACACTAGCCAGCAAACTCAGAATCAAGGAATGGGAAAAATATTGTGCCCCAGCAACAGATATAGAATACTTTATCATTTGCATTGCTTTTTAAAAAAGATAAGTACATAGAGGAGGATATTAGAAAAATAAATACAATTTCCTTAGATTCTATGCTTTACTGAAAATTTTCTTTTTGGTAAGTTTGTTAGGAACTGACACCCAGTGGGCACATATCTTAGTGGACAATGGAAACAGATCACATACAAAGGCTTTCTTCAGGAATTTGGCTCGTTGCCCTAATAATGATATAACTGTAAACAAGCCCACCTATCATCATTATAAAAAAAATAATGATTTTTATAAACTTTAATCCAAAAATTTCTTATTTATATCTTTAAGAAATTAGTTACAGGTGTTGATAAAAAAGAAATTAGTTATAGGTAAAATGCATTCAGCCCTGTGGTTTGAGGTAGGGATACTTGCAGTTGCACCCTCCGAATCTTTTGTTACACTAAAACCAACTACTGTTGACAAGAGGGTCAAAGAGTGATATACCTCACTACTGCAGTACCTTACTATACCAGATACAATTACCACACCCATATCAGCGCCCACAGAATGTCATATAACCATTCATAAGCCTGAAATGAACATCTAACCTAATATGAATTTAATCTGGCTAATTAGTAAATGCACATTAGCTGCCCATCCTGGTTAAGGCAAGTAATCCATGCATGACACCTAGAAATTTATCACAAAGATCACTTAATATATGAACTACCCTACATGGTTCGAGTCAATAACATCTCTTTAACATTTATAGGAATGGCTAAAATAACAATTTAAGAATACATCAAAAGCTAGCCAGACAATTGTATTGTTTCAAATAGGAAAATAGCACTGAACAACCTGGGATGGAACATCTGACTTATCCTTGAATACATCACGGCGAACATTCAGAGATCGAAAATAGTAAGATCTTGCAGCTTGCAGGTCTCCATCATAATATTTGAGATCTCCAATTTTATTAAGTGAAACAGAAAGTGTATGTGTAATCTGTAGGGCAACAAGGTTGAAGAAACAAATTTAAAAAGGGAAAATCAGGTAGCAAAATAATGTGATATTAATATACAAAATTCCCACTCTAGAAAGGCAAAGTTCTAATGATATAACCTCCAAATCATCTTTTGGCAACTTTGAGAGAAATTCAACACTTTCTTCAAAATAAGCAATTGCAGAACCAGCATCCCCCATTGCTCGGCTGCAAAAAATATTATGTTAGCATTTACATCATAATTTGCTTACAATCAAGACATCATGGAACAATCTTTTTTTTTTTAGGTAAATAAACTTTAAAAGCAGACAGTAGGTTTTGATTGTTGTCTTCCATTAACACTGTTCATATTCCAATTAAGTGTTAAAATAATATTCATCTAAAGTACTCCATCAACAAATTTAATTTCCCTTTGTTAGCTATACCTCATTGCTTTTACTCAGCCAATTATTTTGAAAGTACAACCTTGCACAATATACTGGTGTGTTCAGCAACGTGTCTCAAAGCCCTAGAATCTTGTTGGGGGCTGAAATATGGATTGGTCAAAAGCTATTAGGTGTTGTTTCTAGCCAGCCAAAGTGATCTTTACAATTTTTAATGCTATCCCAAACACACTATAATTTAACTTGAATATTCCAACCCAAAATATCCTCGGCCTTACTACTATTTATAAACTATTTCACACCACTTTTGGCCTAGGTTGCAACAAATTCTTATGTGACACTCAATGTGCAGTCCTATTTACTTTCCTCAATCTATCACAGATGGATGATCTCAAGAAGTCATTTAAATAATTCGACGTCCCAAAAGCAGGTTTTACCTTCTAGTTTCAGTTTCACAATGGTTCTACTTGCCTTTTCTTTAAAACAGTAGCCCATATCATAATTTTCTAACCACTCTGTTAGAGATAATAATAAAACTATTCGTGATCCTTTACCTAACAACTTAAGCTTTTGGATTAAATTGATCCTTCGTGGGTATCAAAACCTCTATAAACAAGTAGTCAAGAGTTCGATCCTTACTAACCCCCATTCTTTAAAAATTAATTAAAATTTTAGCTCAAGGTTTGGTGGCCTGTGCTTTGTCCACGCTTCAAGCCCATTGGGGGCTATCATGTGAGGGGGTGTGTTAATGATAATAATAAAACTATCCATAGGCTTTTACCTAAGAACTTAAACTTTTTGGTTAAATTGGTCCTCGACACACTCATTAGTTAAAACCAGCTTTTTTCTGTGTGTGTTTCTAAATCAAGAGTTTACCAACAACTCATGGAAGCTTCCTGGAATCTTCTTGGCAATAACTTTTTGAACATGTGTTTTTCCTTTTCAATAACGGAATGCAAAACCTGAATTACAGGCGAGAAAACATTTTCCAAAACTGATATGGATTCAGTACATTAATTTTCCATAAATCCCAGGTGTTGCTTGGCATTCCTTATTACTTCTATCATTCTTGATCTCCATTTAGTTCTATTAGGTGTTCCTATTTGAATCACTTCACTAACTAGCCTTGACAAATTTGTATCTCAAGACTATTTTCCCTTTTATCTCAATCATTGAGACTCCTAATGGATATTTCATGCTTGTGCAAAATTTCTTCATCATTCATAAAGCACCAACAGAGTAAGTATCTAATATCTATCATCGAACACAACAATCCTACATAAATTAAAATTGATAGGTATGAAAAAAATGAAATATAGAGATGAGAAGATTGAATGACAGATAAAAATGTGTACAGACAGAAGATAAGATAAATTCAGTTCAGTTGATACAGTGATGCATAAATAGAGGAAAAAGAGAACACACCAGCAGTCACCAAGCATACCCAAGACTGCTCCAAGCTGTGAGCATAATTCTGAAGTGTTACCCACTTCTTCTAACTGGCCACGAATGTCTTCTGTACAGAGGGTGAGTCTTGATTTGGCACTTTCTATATTCTGAGCACGGAATGCCTATATATAACACGCACGCAGAAAACTGCAAGTTGTCAAGCAACAAAAAACAGTACAAATTACAGAGCAAAACTAAGTAAAAACTGGTTGCTTCAGCTGAGCAACGAGTCCCCATCCCCTACAACACCAAACCCAGAAAAAGACATTTTTAAAAACATCCAATCATATAGACTGGCTCAGCATGTATTAAGAGTTATTATGATTATTACTACTGTTGTAACTATAATAATTAACGAATGTAAGTTTCAAGTAGCTTCTCCATTCAATAATTCACATGAGTATGTGACTTAGCAGTATTATTTGAAGAAGCCATATTTACCCTCATGGCCTGTTGCACCAAGAATGCACCTCTTTCCAAAGACGCATCCTCATATATCACTGATTTACTCTCTGCTGCTTCTTCTCCTTTGTCTGAACTAATAGACCTTTTGATTCTGGCATGACCTTCAATAAAGCGATCCACTACAACTTGAAGATTAGCATCAGGCTCAATCTTTTCAATATCAGCCCCACATAATGGACAATCCTTAAAGCGTGATATACATGCTCTGATTTTCAATTATATAGTATATCAGAAATGAACTGAAAGAAGCATAACATAGATGGAAAAAAAAAATGGGGAGTATACGAACTTGCAGAAAACATGAGAACAAGGCACACATTTGGCACTTTCAAACAGAAGTGCCTGGCATATCATACAGCTAAGAGGGCCAAGCTTAAATGTTTGGGAGTCGTATCCAAAAGGGCACTTTGGAGAAGCACTAGCTGACTCATTAGACTCTTTCTTCACCTTGCTCTCAAGCTCTGCCTGATGTTTGACGGACTTTTCACCTGATTTCTTGGACATGCTATCATCAGGGCGAGCAGCTTTGACAAAAGGGCAAACTGGTGTCATATTGATCAAAAACCTGTATGAAAATTTCTTTGAATTTAATGTCTTATTTAAGTCACTCGTTACAATCCCATCAATTTTACAAGAAGACTGAATGATTCTTAATTGAAAAAACAATATCCTTTAATTCCCTAACAAATCATACCCAACATAAATTATGCATAAATTATTTAAGTCACTCGTGACATCTTTTATCCCTTTTTTATGCGTCAGGCTAAGTAGAAGGAACTTCAATTATTGAATTGCTTTGCATTGAAATACTTTTAGCACACCTGCAGAATGAATTTCCAACAGGAGGGGATTGAACCAAAATCTTAATTGTACTAAAACAACCACACACAAAAATCAACTTTAATTTTTGTGAGATATCAATAATCAATGGACTGGGGTTGGGGGAAGGATCAATAAGATCAATTCAACAGACATAACAATGAACAAAATATCGTACCGTATCGCACGATACGATCAATAATTTTCGATTTGGCGAGTTACCGAAACGAAACTATGGAGGACTTGCGATAACGAATTTGTATAATCTACCGGAATCGCATTATTCTGGGCTCAGTTCATGTGCATAGCCGCTGGTGTAAACCGTGAGTGTGAAACAATGAATGCAACTCTTCAAAGCCTAACACGACGATGGAAGAAGAAGACGATAACAGAATACGGACATAGCTGCATCTTCAACTCTTCAGAGTCTAAACGCATCGTTGCACGTGTGTGCACTTGTTTTTCTAATCTTTTTTCTCTCAATTAAACTATTTTATTTTTTATTTTAACATTTTCTTTATTACATTTTTTTCGTTATTTTTTAAATTAATTTTATTAAGTATCTATATAAATATCTTATTCCAAAACATTAACTCCTCAGATTTAATATTTTTATTTTAATCTAATATAAAATATGAAGATTATTAACTAATAAATACAAAAAAAGTGAATTGTTATTTTAATATATTTTTTTCAATTTAATTTCTTAAAATTAAAATTTTTCAACTTAATTTTTAATTTTATTCTAATAAAGTAAATAATTAAGAGCTGATAAAATGGTGACGTGGTTAATATGCTGTTCTATATCATTTAATATATTAATTTTTAATTAGTCAAATTAATAGAGACAACTTTTATTTTATGAGAGAGAAAGAGAGAGAGCATTGGGCCTGCACTTACAAAATGGGTTGTTATTGGGTTGACCCAAACCATTTTTATTCAAATACGGGATTTTTTTTAAAGTATAACATTTTGATAATTCTATTTTAATATTTTCATAGCAAAATAATGTGTGATGAATTTTTATTTATTTCTTTAGTATTATTATTTTTATGAATATCATTTTTAAAGTATTAATTTTAAATACGGTATATTTAAAAACATAAAATTATTTCAAGCATTTATTATCAAAAGAAAATAAAACATTTTTCTAAGAGGTGTGAAATGACCAAAGGAGACGTCCCAGTAAGGGCTACACTTCGTCTCGTCAGTGTGCCACTGCCTAAAATGCCAGAGGTGTTGTCGCTGTGACCAATTTTTATAGCTTATGGTTTATTGGTCTAATCCTAATTGTACCATCGATAATAAAAAAATTATTTTTAAATTTTTTTAATATTATATAACATTATATATTAATAATATAATATTTTAAAATTAAATAATTTAATATAAAAAAATCAAACAATGTATATTAATATATATAAAATATTATTGAATTACTTAAATATATATATATATATAAAATAAATTAAGAATAATATAAAACATATTATATTTATTTATATTAAAAATTATCAAAATAATATATTTTAAACTCAGAAATTTATAAAAAGTAGTGTGAAGACTACGTTATTTCAAATCACCAAGGAAACTGAAGGGAAAATGTGTTAGCAACTTAACTTATTTGGATCATCTCGTGTTTATATTTAAGGAGAGATAAATAAAATATATAACCTATAAATAATAAATATGTATTATGGGCATTATATATTTATTTTTTTTAATATGATAATATTATATTTCTCTAACAGAAAATGATACTATTGACTGAACTCTCATAGAATTTGATGGGAAATGGATATCAATTTAGTTTTTGTCTGTACATTGATTCCAAGTATATCAAATTGTCAATTCTGTTGAATCGTGTTATCAAATTTGGTAGATTTAATTAAATCGTGATCATTAAATACGTATTGAATAATTATAATTTAATTTAAATGTTTTTTAATTATTTTGTCTGCACACATTACTAGACACCCCTTGTTTTTAAAGAGATTGTGACTTGCGATCTCTTTAACTGCATCCTAAACTGAATCCCACCGTTTGTTATCATGTCACAATCATCATTCTTTTTAAAGCATTTTAAGGTTTTTTTACCTTTTTCCTTTTATTTGTTATCTCAAGTTAGTCTTTAGCAAACCTAGATTTAGATCTTTTTTAATTGAGACAATTTATTCATTTTTTGATTGTCACAATTTATTTAGTAAAATATGTATATTTTACGTATATTTTAATAGTTGTCATCTAAAAATTTATAGATGATTATGATAGACAAAAAATAACTCAAAAAAATAAGACTGCTTTCAACTCATTACTGCACGAATCCTGTTACATTCGAAAAGCATGATGGTTGCGCCATATAACAACCCACGAGTAAAAGGATGCGAATCCAGGGCTTTTCGGCCCTGGTCCTTTTCCAACTTTTCTCTACATCTTGGCCGTCCATATTTTGGACGACCACAATGCAGCCACGTGGCACTTTTTTTTTAAAAAAAAAAATTCTTCCTACTTTCCTTTCTCTCTTCCTGGCAGCCGAAATCGTTGACGGAATGAAAAAAGTCCCTCTCTGAACTTCAAAACTAGCATGACATCTTATGGAGGATGAATAGTTTGGTTTCAACTACACAACAACCAAAGTTTTTCTTCATTCTGAATCTCCATCAACCCCAAAAAAAAGAAACACTCTTCTTTTACTACAAAACTTGGTATTTCGAGGAAGGGCCAAAATTCACTGGGTTAAAAACTATGGAAATAAAGAGAGAGAGAGAGAAGAAGATGGACATAAGCTAAGAAGGATTTTTTCTAGAAAACAAATTGACTCAAAAGAACTTTAAAATCTGTGGGCTTTAACGAGAGAATGTGAGCAACCCTTGTCTAGTTTTGCTTATCCCTGAAAAGCCAACATAAATGAAGAAACAACCTTTGTCTGGTTTTGCCTAGATAATGAAAAGCTGTGGAACTTTGTTTGTGTTGCAGAACAAAGTTCCCACACTAAAGTCGCCTTGAATGAACATCACTTGGGGAAAAAATGACAAGAACAGAGACACAAGAATAATTTAGAATAGTAATTGTATTGAAAAGTAAATGGCTCTTAAGAAATGTAACAAACACACAAAATTTGCAAGCTTCATTGAGTTCCATTCACAAAGTATTCATAATCCATATATACAAAATCCAAGCCTAGAAAAGAAGTAGGGAAACTCAAAAGAAATGAAAAGAAAATGTACAAAAATACAGAGTGGAAAAAATAGAAGCATTCAGCAAGTTACGTTCCTACTTCAATCCCATAAGCACAAGTTTTGCTGACGGTGGCGGAGCTAAATCGTGACCGTGAAGCTAAAGAGGGAGAGTGGCAATGACGGTGGAGCTTCTGGGTTCAGGCCAAAGAATGGCGTCCTCCATTGCTGGCGATGGTGTGATGCTCCGATGATACCTCGGCAGTGGTGGGTGTAAAAGAGGAAACCTTTGGATGGATAGGAGGAATGGAGAGTGCGGGAAGAGAAAGTGAGGGAGGAGGAAAGGAGGGGAGGAGGGAAGGAAACCTTTGGATGGATAGGAGGGAAGAGAAAGTGAAGGAGGAGGAGAGGAGAATGCAAGGAAGAGAAAGTGAGGGAGGAGGGAAGGAAATGTTTTTTTTTCTTCTAATTTTTAAAAATGGTATTGCCATGTGACTTGATTTGGACCGTCCAATATTTTAGACGGTCTAGATCAAGATAAAAGAATAGGAAAAGAAGAGGATCCAGATCCCGAGTAAAAGGATCTCTGAAAGCATCTTTAGCGGGCAAGATTTGTTTAATTGCTTTTTTTAATATTCTCGTGTTAAAAAGAAATTAATTTAGTTAATTATTTTTAAGTATCTTAAAAAAATTAAGATAAAGTATCTTAATTTCTTCTGAAATTTAATAATATAACATTCAACACCCTTTTTATTTTTAATATAATACTCAAAGCTCTCATGATGATATAAAAAATTAATTTATTCTTAAAATTAATATGATAGGTAAATGAAAAAAATAAATTAATTTTTTTACATTTTAATAAGAAAGTCAAATATCATTTCAAAAATAATAAAGATTTTAAGTATTAAATTATTAAATTTTAAAAGAGATTAATGCAATGAGAATGGATTAGGAATTTTAAAAAAAGGAGAATCATGGGATTTTGCTCCTTATATATATATATATTTTTTTTCCTTTAGGCTAGAAAATGCATTGTGATGCCTATAAATTACAAAATTAATAATTATTAATAATTTTTAACAATGATTAACTCAATTAATAAGATCAAACTGCCTTAATTAAAGGGATTTTTCTTTTGGTTCTTGTGATATATATGAAGTTCTTAACTAGTAATTAATTTCAGAAGATTTTCTTCTGGATGAAAAGGAAAGAACAAAACTAGACTCAAGAAACTACAAGGAAATTACTCTCTTTGAAATTTTGCATATGCTAATGTCATTTCCATATTATGATATTAATTATATAGACTTCTTTTTTGGCCATCAATTATATCAACTATCAAGACTTAATTACACCTATGAACAAAATTTCAAAGTTGCTGCAATATGAAAAATTCAGCTGCAAGTAATTTTTCAATTAATTTCAAAATATTACAATAATGGGGGATCAAATTTAACAAGAACAAGAAACAAAAAAAGTTAAAAGAAATTCTAATCCTAGAAAAATTTGTGAAAAAAAACAAGAATTATTGAAGATGCCTTAAAAGTTAAAGTTAAAGCTACATAGCAAAATATATTTTCGTTTCAAATAAAAAAAAAGTGATATTAATTAATAAGAGAAAAAAAGTTTGAGAACTTACTAATCAAACGTTAAAAATGAAATTTATTTTTTGTGATATCTGAAAATCAAAGTAAAAGACATATAAAATACAATTTTTTGCTTAAATTTTTAGAAAAAAAAATATTTAAAGTCCTTAATCCTAAGATTTTATAATTGTCTTTTTAGTAAGATTGAAATTATATATAAAATTTTCCTGTTTTCTTAATTTTTACAAGGAGAATTCTATGTAATTATCGCAATGTTTAATATGGTAGTAATATAGTTACTCACAAAGAATTACGTCTCCTATGAAATTATGTGGGCCCACCTATAGGACTACAGTCCTATGTAAGGAGTTGAATTGCTACCGCCTTAATAGCAAGCTATAGTATAGCAAATAACCTTTCACAATCAGCAAATTTTTCAAAATTTGGGAGTGTTTATCTTTTTCTTGCCATCTTTGTCCCATCTAGAGTTCTTCCTCTTGTCATCTTCTAGTTTTCTGGGAAACCATGGGTGTTAGAGAAGCATTCTTGTTTGTTTTTCTTCAGGTTTTATTTGACAGAATAGCTTCAAAGAGCATCATAGACATTATATATCTCGTAAATATAATATACTATACTCATAGCATAATATAGTCATTTTAGTTAAGAAAACATTAGTGTAATATTAATAAATTCAGAGCTAATAACAAGGGACTAATTTATTATAAACATTTTATATAATTGAATTTTATTATTAATTATTTAATAAATCTAAAAATTATTATTCTGTAATTAATAGGATAAATTCTAAATAACCTCTTATAAATTCGACTTTAGCAAATATTTTCTTATAATTTTAATTTTGATAATTAACGACTTCAACTTTTAATATATTACAAATAGTCCATTCTATTTAAAATATCAATAATATATGAGCTCTAATTAAAAATTTTATTTCATAAAATTATCAAATTAAAAGAATTTTACTTAACACTATTTGAATTTAATTTAATTTATCTATTTTTATTTTTTTAATGAGTTAAATGGATTATTTGCTATAAGTTTAAAGTTTAAGTGATGAATTATCAAAACAAAAACCACATAGAACCATTTATCGAATGATAAAAAATAAAAAAAATTATTTACAAGTATAATTAATATTACTCTCAATTAATTAAGTAAATTGTGTATATAATAAATTTTTTTCAAAAGAATAGCTTTGTTTTTCTCTCACTCGCTTCTTAGTTAGGGAATTTTTTATTCTTATACAACTTTCACTTCCCAAATCCAATCTTAAAGCCAGAAACAAAAAATAGTTAATTGAAAATAAAAATTAAAAGAATGAAAATAAATAGGGGCAGACAAGAGAAGTCTTATATAAAAAAGAAAGATGTTATGTAACTTCAATCAACATGCAGGTGCACTTTATAGTAATAAATAATAAAGTAATAAGTAGAGTATCATTCTCATAGGGTATGCTACTAAATTTGCCAATTACTAAAATTATCTCAGCCTACTCTTATCTAAATTGTCAATTAAAAAACAATTAATGTTAAATTAAAAGATAAATAATAGTGAACTAAAATAAATTGACCAAGTAACAAGATGAACAATCAACCAAGGGTAAAGGACCTAGGACTACAATCTTTCCTCAATGCTTCACTTGAATTTATCCACTCTTCTGTTGATGCATTGATTAGTCCAACTATTAGTCAAGGACCTAGTTTATCTAAAAGCCTTTTTCAATGGCTAATTAGAAATATCCTTAATCAAAGGTACCCTATATTCCTATGAGTAACTATTAATCAAGAATTCATTAGGTTCAAACTCTTTTTATGTCTAACATGTCATGTGAGTATATTCCTATCTTACACAATCTCAAGACTTTCGCGCATTGATCATATGTCACTTTATTCAAGGCTAAACCTAAAAAACCCTTTCTAAGTTCATTAGAGTTCCTAAATCAATATAGTTTATGGCTAATTAATTAGAAGCATTGAACACGGAATAGAGCAAACAGTCTAAAAACCAATTAATTGCAGTCAAAGAAGAGTAAATTAACCCAAGTTACATGTTGAGTTCCAATTGTAATCCTAGCACAAAAAACTACTCCATTGAGAGAGTTGAAAATACAATCCATAAAAATACAGCCATTAACTAAATTTCATAATAGAAAGGAAAGGGATTAAAGAGTAAAGGCTCCCCCAAACTCGCAATCTCCAAGCTTTCTTCCTCTAAGAATCTCAATTTTTGTAGTATCATTAACTCCAACACCCTTGGCTGTTGTCCCCTTTTTCCCTAGATCAAAAGTTCATTTTTTTATGCATCTGCTGGTATTTAAGCCACTTATTGCACGGGGCGCCATGGCTTTAACTTCCTAGAGCAGCGGCCTGAAGAGTTGGAGTTCTCATTCAACTTTTGCTGTTGGCGCCGCTACTTGCTACGACATGTGCTACGACACCAGGCTTGCTAGAATTTGGCTGATGCAATCTTCACTTAGGCACCTGACTTCAAGTCATGGCCGCTGTGGCTCCAAGCTTACTAGATTTTGGCCCAGAGGAGCTCTAAACACTATCCACTTTGCTGTTATCTTGTCCTACATGAAAACACTCAGAAAGCCAATCATTTGCTAAAAAATCTATTAGAACAGTGATAAATTATTCAATTGGAAGCTTCAGTACCTAATTAATTTCACAATTATCAAAAGATAAAATGAGATTGTGAGTAAAAAATTGTGACGTGAAAATTATTGTTAACTGATGTGTAAAATAATCAATATATGTGTAAAATAGTTAGACAAGAAAAGATAGTTAACGGCCACATTATCAAAAATTCAACCGAGGTTAAATGGAGGGATCAAATTGAAACTTTAAAAAAATTATGAGAATAATATTATTTAAATTAAAAATATGAGGAATAAATTGAAACTTTTTGTATAATAGGTGGACCAAAAGTATAATTAAGCTTAAGTAAAATTGCTAAATTTAACACTAAAATAAATGTTTAGTGCAATTTGACTAAAATATGATAGTTGAATGTGCAATATGTTACAATTAATAGATTATGAGAATATTGCAATGACAAATAAAGATGCGCGTAGAAAAGTGTAAATTCTCCTAAAAATTATCAAAATAATATTGTTTTAAATTCAAAAATTCATAAATAGTATTTCCAAAACAAAGATGTTTAAATAAAAGGAAAAAAAAAGAAAAAAAAAATATTTGAACCGGTTCGGTTCACCCATTTTTGGCTGATTTTGACTAATTTTTTGGTTTTTAACCGGTTCGTTGGTTTTTTGACCAACTTATTGCTAATCAATTTTGAAAGTTTGACCATACCCGATTTTTGGTTTGGTTTTTTCAAGATGGAATACAGTTAGATTTTGGCCGTCCATTCATTTTTTGGACGGTTACAATGCATATTTTTTTTATTACATATAATCGAAAAAAAATTTAATTACATGTAATAAAAAATAAAATTTATCGTGATCGTCTAAAAATAAATAATCTGTTATAATTCATATAAAAGCACCCAAATCTGAATATACCCATCTCGAAATATAAATATGATGGTCAATACTCAATATATAAAATTTATTTGGTCAGATAGTACTATACAATGTGTTACACCAAACAATAGATAATGCTATGTTTCCTTACATAAATACTATCAGATAATGTTTTATAAAAGTATAACATTTTGAATAATGTTTCTTTTAGAACATTTTTATAAAATATTATCAAACACTATTTATATAAAAGTTGCCATCGGCGCATTAGCATTAGTTTTACTTTCAAATCAACATCAAAGGAAGCTGAAGGGAAAATGTGTTAGCAACTTAGCATATTTGCATCATCTCGTGTACATAATATTGTTAAATATTATACAGAGATAAATAAAAAAAAAAATATATATATATATATATAAAGTTATAAACCTATAAATAATAAATAGAAATGATAGGTCTTATATATTAATTCCTTTTAATGTGATAATATTATATTCTTATAAAATGATCCTGGTGACTGAACTCATGCCAAATGGATATCCATTTATTTTGTCTGTAGATTGATTCCAAGTATATCCAAATTGTCAAATCTGTTCAATGCAGAAATTCAAATTCCTGTTACATCATTCATTTTTAGTTTTTAAAGGAAATCAAGGTTTGTTGACTTTTTCCTTTTATTTTTTTATCTCATGTCAGTCTTTGGCCGGCAAGAATTTTTTAATATTCTCATATTAAAAAGAAATTAATTTAGTTTATTATTTTAAGTATTTAAAAACAAATTTATAATAAATTACTTTAATTTCTTTTAAAATTTAATAATATAAAATTTGATATTTTTGATGATGATGCCAAAAATTAATTTATTCTTAATATGATAGGTGAATAAAGAAACTAAAAAATTAATTTTTTTATATTTTAATAAGAGAACTAAATATAATTTAAAATAATAAAATTTTTGAGTATTATATTATTAAATTTTAAGATAGATTAATGCAATGCCAATGCATTAGGAATTTGAAAAAAAAAAAAAGGGAATCATGGGAATTTGTTCATCAAATATATATATATATTTATATATATATATATATTTATATTTTTTTTTTTTTTTTCCTTTAGGCTAGAAGACGCCTATAAACTCCAAACTTATTAATATATTAACAATTTTTAACAAAGATTCACTCAATTTATAAGATCAAACTGCATTAATTAAAGGGAATTTTCTTTTGATTATATGAAGTTCATATAGAAACAAAACACTATTAATTAATTTCACATGCTTTTCTTCTGGATGAAAGGGAAAGAGCAAATTAAAAATAGACTCAAGAAACTACAAAGTAATTACTCTCTTTGAATATGTTCATATGCTAACGTCATGTCCATGTTAATGATATCAAGACTTCTTTTTTGGCCATCGATTATATCAAGATTTAACTACACGTATGAACACAAATTCAAAGTTGCTGCAAAATAAAAAAAAAAATTCAGCTGCAAGTAATTTTTCAATTAATTTCAAAATATTATAATGATGGGTGATAAAATTTAACAAGAATAAGAAATAAAAAAAAAGTTATAAGAAATTCTAATCCTAGAAAATTTTGGGAACATTAAACCAAAAAAAAATTATTGAATATGCCTTGAAAGTTAAAACTACAGAGCAAAATATATTTTCGTTTCAATTAAAAAAAAGTGATATTAATTAATAAGAGAACAAAAAATTGAGAACTTACTAATCAAACGTTAAAAATTAAATGTATTTTTTGTGATATCTGAAAATCAAAGTATAACACATATATAAAATAAGAAGTAATACATTTGGGTTTGAGTTCTCGAGACAAACCCAACACTTTGATGTAGATTTTACAATAAAACTTATTAGAACTGTGTTTCCTGTCATCAATAACAACGTTAATATGCTAAATATTTTGTGGTTAATTTGATTTACCAATCATAAAAGACAAAAAATCACTTTCAAGACAATTTTTTGCTTAAATTTTTAGAAATTTTTTTTTTTGAAGTCCTTAATCCTAAGATTTTATGATTTTTTTTTAGTAAGATTGAAATGATACACAAAGTTTCTCTGTTTTCTTAATTTTTACAATCAGCAGATTCTTCAAAATATCGGTGTTGATCTATTACTTCCCGTCTTTGTCCTATCTAGTGTTCTTCTTCCTCCTATCATCTTCCAGTTTTTTGCGAAACCATGGGTGTTGGAGAAGCATTCTTGTCTGCTTTTCTTCAGGTTTTATTTGACAGACTAGCTTCAAAGAGCTTTATAGACGTTATATATCTTGGAGACAATGACAAAGTTCTGAAGAAGCTGAAGAAGACTATGCTGCTGATTAAAGGAGTTCTCAATGATGCAGAGGACAAGCAAGTCAAGAATGAGGCTGTGAGAATGTGGCTGAATGAGCTTAAAGATGTGGCTTATGATGCAGAAGATGTACTTGATGAGTTTGCTACTGAAGTTCTACGGAAGAAGATGGAATCAATGTTTCAAACCAGCTCAAACCAAGTTTGGAATCTTGTCTCCACTTCTCTCAATCCAAGTACTTTTATGTTCAATGTTGAGATAGAATCCAAAATAAAGGTCATAGCTGAAAGGCTAGATAGCCTTGCAAATGAAAGACAGGAGCTCGGTTTAGGTGAAGTTTCTGCTGGAGGGTCTTCAAGAAAACTTAGGGAAACGAGTTCTCTGGTGAATGAGTCTCGTGTCTTTGGTAGAGATAAGGATAAACAGAAGATTATAGGGCTGCTGATGGAGAATCTGTCAAGCTATGAGAATGGATTCTCTGTTATTCCCATTGTGGGAACGGCTGGGGTTGGGAAAACAACACTGGCTCAGGTTGTGTTCAACGATGATAGGGTGAATGAGAATTTTGATCTCAAGGCATGGGTGTCTGTATCTGATGATTTCAATGTCAAGATCATAACTGGGAAGATTCTGGAGTCAGCCACTTTCAGAAACTGTCATTTCAGTAACTTAAACCAACTTCTACTTACCCTCAAAGAAACTTTGTGTAGTAAGAGGTTTCTGATTGTTTTAGATGATGTGCCTGGAAGGAACTACAGTGAATGGACTGAGCTGGAGGCCCCTCTCAAAAGCGGTGCACCAGGGAGCTCGGTGATAGTAACAACAAGGAGTGCAGAAGTTGCCAGAATGATGGGAACTGTTGAATCTCATTTTCTAGCCAATTTATCAGATGATGAATGTTTATCAGTGTTTGCGAACCATGCTTTTAAGAGTAACAATTTTGATAAAAATCTTACTCTTGCAAAGTATGGCAAGTTGATTGCTGATAAATGCAAAGGCTTACCCTTGGCTGCAACAACACTAGGGGGTATTATGTGCTCAAAGCAAGATGAAACTGAGTGGAAAAACTTATTGAATTGTGATTTATGGGGTCTTATAGAGAAGGAAAGTGACATCCTCCAAGCATTGAGACAGAGTTATAACCATCTTCCTTCGTATCTAAAGCGATGTTTTGCATACTGCTCTATATTGCCAAAAGGCTATGAATTTGGAGAGAAAGAGATAGTCTTGCTGTGGATGGCAGAAGGCTTTTTAGAGCAAGGAGGACAGAAGCAAATGGAAGATGTGGGCCATGAGTACTTTCAAGATCTTCTCTCGATGTCACTTTTTCAATTGTCCTCTAGCAATAGATCATTGTATGTGATGCATGACCTTATCAGTGATCTAGCTCAATGGGTCTCTGGAGAAACATGTTTCAAATTGGACAGAAGATTGCAGGGGCAAGCAAAACGGAAAGTTTCAAGAAGTACTCGCTACTTGTCTTACACTGGCAGTGAATATGATGGCATTCAAATGTTTCAGGCCTTTGATGAAGCCAAGTCTCTAAGAACATTCCTTCCTCTAAAGCATCCACAGCAAGAATGGACCTACATAACCAGTCATGTTCCTTCTAAGTTGGTTCCTGAGCGAAGCTGCTTAAGAGTTTTATCAATGAGGGGATATTTCATCAGTAAACTACCAGATTCAATCAGAAATTTGAAGCATCTTCGCTACCTAAACCTTTCATGGACTAACATCAGAAAGTTGCCTGAATCAGTAAGTAGTCTCTGCAACTTACAAACATTATTACTAAGAGGCTGTTTCAATCTTGAGCATTTGCCATCAAGCTTGGGGAATTTGATCAACCTACGTCATCTTGACATCACTAAAGCACATTCTTTAATGGGTATGCCCCAGGGTATTGGTAAGTTGACACATCTTCGGACACTGTCAAATTTCATTCTAGGCAAAAGTCGAATTGGAGAATTGATGAAATTGTCAAATCTCCAAGGATTACTTTCTGTGTCCAGGTTAGAGCATGTGGTTGACACCCGGGAAGCAGGCGAAGCTATGTTAAATAAGAAGGTAGGCATTGATATTCTGAAATTGAAATGGAGTAACTATACAACTGATCAATCACATATTGGAAGAGCCAAAGATGTGCTTCACATGCTACAACCTCACAAGGCTCTTAAAAAGCTCAGTGTTGAGTGCTATGGTGGTAGTTGTTTCCCAAAATGGGTAGAAGATCCATCCTTCAAGAGTCTAGTTTTCTTAAAGTTGAAAAACTGTGCACATTGTACATCCGTGCCAGCCCTTGGATGGCTTCAAGCTCTCAAAGAGCTTCACATCATTGGAATGAAAGAAGTATACTGCATAGATGATGGATTCTGTGGTGAAGGCTGCTTAAGACCTTTTCCATCCTTGGAAAGACTGCATTTTATGGATATGGAAAAATGGAAAGATTGGTTCCCTTTTGGCATTACTGAGCAACTTGATGCCTTTTCTTGTTTGCAGGAGCTTTCTATTGTAAGATGTCCCAAACTTTTGGGGAAACTACCTGATCATCTTCCCTTTCTGGAACATTTATTGATAAATGAATGTGAACAGTTGATAATTACTATTTCAAGCTTTCCACTGCTCTGCAAACTAGAAATTGAAGGATGTCAAGGCTTAGTGCTTAACAGTACAACTGAATTTAGCTCCTTAAAATCGATGGCTCTTTCAAGAATCTTTGAGTTCACATGTCCAGTAGAGGGATTTGTGCAAAGGTTCAGAAGATTAGAAGAGCTCAAAGTCATCAGTTGTGACCAAGAACTGTTTACAGCTTTGTGGGGGAATGAAGTTTGCCTCAAGAACCATCCACACATCATGCTCAGAGCAATAGAGATTAGAAATTGCAGTGTTATGAAGTTTATACCCAAAGCACTGATGTTCCAAAACATTTGCCTTGAACGCTTGTACATTAGCAACTGTGATTCCCTAATTTCTGTCACAAGAGACCAGCTTCCTCCCACTCTAAAATCGTTGGAGATATCAAATTGCAAGAACTTGCGCTGTTTACTGGACAACGGAGAATGTTCTTCTTCAACAAGAATGATGCATGAAATTTCTCTCCTTGAGTATATATATATTGGATGGTGTCCATCTCTTACTTGCCTGTCATCAACTAGTGAGTTACCTGAGGCCATCAAATTCCTGTTCATTTGGAATTGTTCGGAGCTATCTTTCTTGTCATTGAAAGGCCAGTTACCTACAACTCTCAGAAAACTTGAGATTCAATCTTGTCCAAAGCTAGAATCCATAGCAGAGAGGCTGCATAGAAACACCTCCTTGGAATCTATTCAGATATGGAACTGTGAAAATCTCAAATCCCTCCCTGAAGGCCTGCATTGCCTCATGAATCTTGAGGAGATCAAAATCATTGGCTGCCCAAGTCTTGTTTCTTTCCCAGAAGAAGGTTTGCCTAATTCCAGCCTGAAAGAACTCTGCATCATGAGCTGTGAAAGACTAGAGGTCCTGCCAAACTCCATGCACAACCTCACCTCCCTCAAAGAACTGGAAATAGGATACTGTCCCAGCATCAGAACTTTTCCTGCAGAATGCTTTCCTTCTAACTTGACATCACTATGGATCAATGACCATAATGCCTGTGAAGCACTGTTGAACTGGGGTTTATACAAACTCACTTTTCTCGAAGAACTAACCATCATAGGTGGAAGTTTGCACATTCCACTTGAGGAAGTGGGGACAATGCTTCCATCCACCTTAGCCAGCCTCACTATTCAAGGTTTTCCTCACTTAAAGCACCTCTCATCAAAGGGCTTTCATAATTTGACCTCCTTATCCAGCATCACCCTTGGAGATCTCTCAAATCTAACATCCCTTCCATCCTTGGGGTTTCGGTACCTTACCTCTCTTGAGGAACTCTCCATATATAACTGTCCTAAGCTCTTCTGTCTACCTGAGAAGGGCCTGCCTTTATCACTTTTGGAGCTGTATATACAAGACTGTCCACTGCTGAAACAACAGTGCAGGAAAGATAAAGGAAAAGACTGGTTTAAGATTGCCAACATTCCCTATGTTGAGATTGATGGAAATTTCATTTATGACTCAGATGAAGAGAATTGAATTTGTCTTGATTATATAATAAGGTAGAAGATAAGATGTATTATCATTTCCTTCTATTATTTGGCATTTCATATATCATTTTAGTTTCTTTCAAGTGCTTTGAAGTTTATTGCAGAACTACCAACTGTGACTGCAATTTTGATAAGGGAGTAATTAAGACACAGGGTGGCATGGGATAGCCAAATAGTTTGAAAATTTTCTGCTACTGATCTGCTCATGGATTAATCCTAAAAATTATTTGGTTTAATTTAAATGCATCTTCAAAATATCGGGCTTTGTTTAGTTAAAAAAAATGATGTGATTTTTAGAAAATTTAGTGTTTTTTATGATTTTGAAGAGTTCTGAGCAAGTCTAGGAGAGTCTAAAAGAGATCAATAATAAATATGTTATGTACTGTTGTAGGATCTTTTATGATACAACAAATTTTCAAATAAATGAAAGAAAATTTATCATTTAATTACCTGAGTGATGCTGGGACAAACAAGAACACAAGAAAACTTAAAAAAAAAAAAAACTCAAAATTCTGATTAATTTATATCAATAATAAGAAAGGTGACTATAACAATTGACTGAAGGTCTATCTAAAAGACAACTGGCTAGGAAATACTAATAGAATAAGAAATAAGAAACCCTAACAAAAATAGAAAACTAAAATATGGGTTAAACCTGTACCTAATACGATACCATAATGAAAACAATAAGCAAAAATATGGGTAACATAAACTTATGGGCATGCGGGAGAAATTAAGATGTGAGCTACAAATGACCCGTTTGGATGAGTGTTTTTTATTTAGAAAATGCACATTTTTTCAACAACAACAAAAAAAAGCTTTTCCAATGAAAAAAAAAAAACTTGTTTAGATGGATTTATATAAAAAAAAATGAACAATAAAAAAAGTATAAAATAATACTATTTTTTAAAGCTAAAAATTATAGCTTTAAATAAAAGCTAATAAATGTAACACTGTCAAAATGGCTGGGCTGGGCCCTTCTCATGTCACAAGAAAAATAGGTAGGGCCATGTCTTTTTTTGTCGACCCTTTATTTGAAAGCTCTAACCCGATCCTCCAAAATTTTAAAGCCTAAAAGGACAAGAAAATTAACAAAAATGATAAAATACATAAAAATTAATTAAAAAAATTAATAAAAATATATTTTAAATTATTCAAAATAAGAATATATTAACAAAAATAAATTATCCATAATAAGCAAAAAGTAAAAATTAAATAATAATAATATCATAAAATTATCCTAACTCAACATTATAAATTAAAATATCTATCAAGCATAATTTTTAACAATGATATTTAAATCTATTTTAGATGTTGCATCAATTTGATTTTTTAAATCATCTTTATCTATAATCCAAAAAGAATAATATTTCTAATATTATAACACATTTATATGCTATTTAAGATAAAAAATTATTAAAAAATAAAAATTCGAGTCGGCATGCCAAGCTGACTTTCCTTAGGCTAAGCCCTCATAGATCCACTTAAATTCGGGCTTTGATTTTCAAATTCCTAACTTGGTCCTAACTCTCCAAAAATTAACCGGCCCATCAAGGTTGACTCAAAATTGACAGTGCTAGATAAATGAAAGAGAAGAATAATTACTCATATTTAAATAAAAAATTTTGGACAAAAATATTATCCTTTTAGTATTTGCTAATTAAAACTCATACTTAGCATGCCATTTTTAATAATTTTATTAGTAAAAAATGTTTTTATATTTTGTATTCAAATGAATTTTATAATTTAAAAATATTTCTTAATTACTACATCCAAACACAAAATAACTTTATTTTTAATAAAAATCCTTCTAATTGAAGCAACTTCATAAAACCATTTTTTAAACTCTATCCAAATAGGTCCAAAAGTCTTTATTTAAATCCCAAATGAAATCCTAACTTACCATAATTTCCAAATTATAAACTCTAATTTTCAAATAATAATTACATCAATACATAATAAAAATAAATAGTAAATGGATCTTGTCATACTAATTACTTCATTACTAAGGTTCTCTTCTCTTATATTCTCTTTCTTTTTTGTTTGGTCCATTCCTTCTTTTTCTCTAATAATAACTCTTAAAAACTCAATTAGACTTCATTTAGCATGCTATATAAAACTGGAGTAAATAATTAAATATAATTGTCTTAATATTTCACATATTTTATAAGCTTAATTTTCATATAAGTGTGTTCAAAAATAAAAAGAGTGACATAAACTTTGATATGAACCTTGTATAAATTATCAAATTAAAAATTATAAGAATGTCCTTTTTTTTCTTTCTATATCTTGATATATATCTCTATTGCAGCATGGGCTAAAGTCAGAACTAAATTCAATTACGCCTATAGTGTTTCAAGTCGAATGAAATAAGTAACATACGAATAATACTAATTCTTATTTTAAAATTTTTTATTTTTCCACATTCATTTTATGAAAAATGAATATAAACTTTTTTATTGCTAAAATAACTTTCTGTCCAGGTTTTATTTTTGTTCTTAAATTTTATTTGTATCAATTTTCATCTCTCAATTTTATAAATATCATCAATAATTTTTTTACCCTCACTTTAGTAACATCACTAGCAATAAGTTATTATATACATTGGCATCTTAGCCTCTTAGGCGGCTAAGCTTACCAGCTGAATTGGTTACATGACATTTCTGCAATTTATACTCCATGATCAGTTTTCCTATTGAATTTCAGTCTCAAGTTAATTTAAGATTGCATCTATGTATTGCGAAGATTGACATTTACAATGACAAGTGCAATACTTTGGTGAGAATGATAATCAAAGGGCAGAATAAGAAGGGAAAAAATTAAGACTCCAAAGAACTACTGACTAGCTCGATTCTTCTTGTTAAGGTATCGGTTTCCAGTTTTCTCGATTTGATCTAATTTTTTATTCATCGCTTAAACATTCTTGTAAGTTAATGTCTTATAAGCAATGATAGACAAAGGTTAGAGTATTGTTATTGCGGGAAATTAGTAAGGTTGGCAACTTCAAGAACACCAAGTTTACAAAATTAAATAAAATAAAATAAATTTGACATCAATATATAAAACTTGAATTTCAACCTCTAAACAAGTGTATTTTCTTGGCTTTTAAGAATAACTTTATCCATAGATCAAACTACTCTAATTTGCAAGCTTCACTGATACTTCACGCCACATCTTCAAGAAATTTATTAAAAAAAAAATTGTTTGCATTCAAAAATCATAACAACTTCATACTGAATATTTTTCTTAGATTCGAAAGATCTCGTTTTGTAGATAATTATATTCATGAAAAAGCGAAGTCAAAATTGTTTTTCCAGAAACCTTTTCTTAAACGCTAAGTCTATTCAACTCATAACGACAAAAATATAAAAAAATTAATAAAAAACTATTATAAAATGTCATTAAATGAATTAAAAGTAATTCATCAATCAAAAATACTGAAATAGTATCAAGTATATATACTTATATTTAATATACTAAATTATTATTGAAAATTGATTACTCCTTCAATTATATGAATTGATCTTTATGTTGAGAAGCATTTTTTTTATTCTTACATGTGCTGCCTATAAATATATTTAATGCCAACATCTTTAATTAAATAAATGTTGTTTTCATTTGCATTAATATTTTAGAAAGATCACAAGGTTGATAAATAATTAAGTAGTGCTATTATTATTACTATATATATTATAAATTAAGAATAAATTAATGATTTGATGGTCTAAATATAATAATTTTGTAATTTAGTTTTCTAAGTTCAAATTATCTTAATTTAATTTTTTAAAAATTAATTATTTTAATTTAATTATTTTACTAGTTTAGTTAACTATTTAATAATTTTGTTGATGTAGACTAATGAAGTTATTACATGGCTATTAAATGCTGTTGTGACAACTAAGGAGATATTAAAAAAATCTAGACTTTTCACCAAGAAAAAAAAAAAGCTAAACTAATTGTCATCTCTATTTTTTTTTAAAATGAGTTGACTTTTTTAAATAAGTCAAACTTTTTTTAATATAATATTAATTGTTACATAATTATGCTATTAGTCTATTTCAACATAACCGTTAGAAAATGTTTAACTAGACTAAACGAAATGATTAAATTGAAACAAAATATTTAAAAAAAATAAAATTAAGACATTTTAAATTTAGAGAATTAAATTAAGAAATATATTATATTTAAAAGAATAAATGGTTAATATACTCTAAAATTAAGAAGAAAGAATTAGAAGACCAATTCACAATGTGAAGGAGATTCTATTTATTTGATAAGAATATAAGAAAGATTGCTTGCATCATTAGTCTCCAAGTAGGGATGGAGAGAGACAACAAACACAATACGTTTTGAGAAAGAGAAAAGAAGAAAAGAAAGAAAGAAAGAGAAAAATCAAACGTAATGAACTTTATTATAGTTTTCTTCTCAACATATATATGCTTTCTTCAATTTGTAAATTTCCTTTTTCAGTTTATGTCAGAGTACACACACTTCCCATTTTTAGTATTTTTAGTTGACAAGATTATTAATTATTAAATTAAAATAATAAATGTTTTAACGTTAGTAGAAGCCAGCATGTGATTATAGCACAAGTAGTGATTCTATATGTATGATTACCAATAGATTAGACATGTTTATGTTCAGGCCACTCATATTTTGAGTTTAAATTTAATCAACTTTATATGTGTGGACTTAAGTTTAATTTTATCTTAAACTTAGTTATTTTTTATTTTTATAAATATAATATATATTTTAATATAATAATAATAATACATTCCTCTTCTCTTGCGAATATAATAATTGCAAATGGATGAAATTCCATATCCGGCAGCCGCCAAGTTATTTATAGATCCTTATCCTCTCTTTCATTGGTGATAGTATACCAAAAATAGAAACAAAAGAGGAAAGTTTGAAATTATTATTATTATTATTATTATAGTATTTTAGATTTGTGAGGAGAATAATTTCCACTATAGGATGAAAACATTTTATATGAACTTCATCATTATTAAGGAAAAATTAAAAAATATATATATCACTTTCAAAGTTTTTAGTAAATAAAGGCACAATTGTACATTATATTATATAGTTTCTTCTAATTATTTGATTCATTTAATCTATTAGTTTATCGTTCATA
>JASKGM010006898.1:0-10570 GCA_034509205.1 Ceratonia siliqua
TATCCCATTATTGTCTTCTTGTGTAAAAAAAAAAAAAAAATATATATATATATATATATATATATATATATATATATATTTGTGGGGTTTATTGCCAAAATCTCTAGAGCAAAAATATCTTTGAATCTCTTTAAAGAGAGAGAGAGAGAGAGAAAGAGAAGAAAAAAAAGAAAAAAATGTGTGTGTGTGTGTGTGTGTGTGTGTGTGTGTATATACACACACATGAAGAAAAGGGGAGAAAAAAAAATATATATATATATAGAAGAGATTCCAAGTTCTTTAAAGGGTGTGAAAATTGCTAAATAAATTGGAAAAAAAATTGTGGTACAAGTGATGCTTTGACAATTCCATGAAGTCAAGTCCTTATTTAAGCATATACTTGATATTTCTCGAAGATTTTGATTGAAATAATGATATAGGCAATGTGGTATCTTTATAATCCTAATATTTGATTCTTTTCATGATATATATTTTGTGAACATCTTAGTAGTTATTGATTATATTTACTTTCATATGTGAATTTATATTTGCTATTTTTTGTTTACATAACTTCTATTTGCATATACTTAATGAGTGTTTTAAAACCTAGGATCAGTGTGGTTTAATGAGTGAATCTGTGAGATTTAGAGTCGAAGCAAATTGAGATTTTTAACATTAGGTTTAGGGGAAATCAATGTAGATACATTTTGAGTATTGGAATATAGATGTGTATATGCGTTTGATCTGAATAATGAACTTTGTTATAATGGGATTTTAAATATAATTGTGTATAAAATATTTAATTATTAGACATATTGAGAATTATGGTATGAAAGTTTTTCAAGCTTTCTTTTTAGGTTGTTTTTAAATTTTTTTGCATTTTCTCTTTCTTTTTTGTTTTGCTTGGGGACTAGCAAAATCTAAGTTTGGAGGAATTTAATAAATCAATATTTATCCTATTATTTTGATATGATTTTTATCCTTTTTATGCATTTTATTTTAGAATTAGATTACTTTAAGTTTTCTTTTGTGTTATTTGCAGGACTGCTCAAGAGAACCTTGAAGTGTCTCTTTTCTAAAAAAAATATAGGAAAAAAAAGGAAGCTACCCCAAAACTACGTAGTTTTGAGGATAGAAAATTGATGTTCCAATGGACTTAGGAGGCCCCCCCACCAAGAGGATATTTCAAGTCTTTTAATTAAAGGAGGGGACTTGAAGACTTTCAATGAAAGTAGGACTTCAAGAAAAAATCAATAAAAAGGTGGCAGAACTTCATTTGATAGAGCCACGCCTCTTTAGAAGAAAGTGTAATATCCTCCATAAAGGAGGAAAAAGAAGGGAGACAAAGCTACATTTTTCTTCAAATTAGAGATTTATCTCTTTGCAGGGAATTTCTCTTTGCTACTTCAAGACATCTTCTTCTCGCCATCGTCCACACCAATGGTGTTGGGGAAGAATTTCCATCTTCTATTTTTCTTTTATTTTTAATTTATGATTTTGCATTATGTTTAAAACTTTTATAATTATATTTATTGGGTTAAATTTAATTATGAGAGGCTAAATATATTATTGGTGTTTAGTTTAGCTATCATAAGTGTATTGAATATTTTGGTGGATTGTTTTTAATGTAAGTTTAGATTATTTCTTGTTTATTATTGTTTATTCAGTTTAATTATAAATTGTGGAGTGATCATCTCTTATTTGTAATTAAAATTGGGATATGAAAATTAGGTGTTAGACACATCAACTACATTCAATTAAGCTCTCTTGAACAAGAGTTTAAATTAAATTCATTGGTTGGATTTAATTTAAATGGTTGTGTATTTTTTCCTTTGCTAAATCTAATTAACTAGATAATTATCTGGACTAAAGAAATTAATTAGTTGGTTGTAAGAGGGCTATATGTGATCGTTTGGATTCTCTAGCTTTAATGAAAAAAATTAATAATCTCAACTTAGGAATTTTAGTTTAATCCACTTAATATTTTTATACATGATTGGTTAGTTAACTAAACTCCATTAATTTTCATAGAATTTAATTCAGCTTAAGTCATTATTTTGCATTCTTCTAGTTTAGTAAGTTTTATTGCCTTCGTAAGTATTTGGTTAGAGTTTCTAGTATTTTATTTAGTTCACTTTACTTTATTTTACTTTATTTTGTCTTCTTTTATTTGGTTTCTTTTAATTTGTTCACTTAGAATTTTATTTTGTTTTGTTTTATTTCATTTTTAGTGTTTGGTAAATTTAGTTTTTAAAGAAAGTAATTAAAAATCTAGACCATTGCAATTCCTTGAAAGATCAACCTCGGAGTAAACTTATTATTAAGCAATTAGTGATTTATGTACTTGCGAGCATTTAAAATTTACAAATTCTTAAGAGATCGATTTTGAGATAAACTTGTCATGAAGTTTTTTATTATTTATTGATATGCAAATTTTAAATGCTCACAAATGCACAAATCATTAATAACTTAATGATAAACTTACCCACAAGGTCGATCTCTTAAGGAATTATAGTTATCTAAATTTTTAATTATTTGATTAAAAACTAAATTTACCAAACACTAAAAATGAAATAAAACAAAATAAAATTCTAAGTGAACAAATTAAAAGAAACCAAATAAAAGAAGCTAAAATAAAGTAAAATAAAATAAAGTGAGCTAAATAAAATCTCTAACCAAATTATTACAAATGCTTAAAATTAATTAAACTCACTAAACTAGAAGAATGCAAAATAATGACTTAAACTAAATTAAATTCTATGGAAATTAATGTGGTTTAGTTAACTAACCAATCCTGTATAGAAATATTAAGTGGATTAAACTAAAATTCCTAAGCTGAGATTATTGATTTTTTTCACTAAAGCTAGAAAATCCAAATGACCACAGATAGCCCTAACTTATAATTAGCTAATTAATTTCTTTGATCTAGATAAGTATTTAGGTAATTAGATTTAGCACGGGAAAAAATACACATCCATCTAAATTAAAACAAACCAATGAATATAATTTAAACTCTTGTTCAAAAGAGCTTAATTAAGTAAAAATGATGTGTCTAACACCTAATTCTTATATCCCAATTTTAATTACAAATAAGATAAGATCACTCCATAATTTATAATGAAATTGGATAAACAACAATGAAGAAGAAATAATATAAACTTGCATTAAAAACAATCCATCAAAATATTCAATATACTCATGATGGCTAAATTAAACATCCACAATATATTTGACCTCTCATAATTAAATTTAACTTAATAAACTTAATTATAAAAGTTATAAACATATTGCAAAAACATAAAATAAAAATAAAAATAATGGAAGATGGAAATTCTTCCCCAACACCAATGGTGTGGACAATGGCTGGAAGGAGATGTCTTCAAGCAACAAAGAGAGAAATTCCTTGAAAAGAGACAAGTCTCTAATTTGAAGAAAAATGTACCTTTCTCTCCCTTCTTTTTCCTCCTTTATGGAGGAGATTACACTTTCTTCTAAAGAAGTCCTACCACCTTTTTATTTATTTTTTCTCGAAGTCATACTTTCATTGAAAGTCTTCAAGTTTCCTCCTTTAATTAAAAGACTTGAAATCCCCTCTTGGTGGGTGGCGCCTCCTAAGTCCATTACGACATCAATTTAATATCCCCAAAACTATGTAGTTTGGGGTAGCTTCTTTTTTATTTATTTTAGAAAAGAGACACTTCAAGGCTTTCTTGAGCATTCCTGCAAATAATATAAAAGAAAACTCAAAATAATTTAATTATAAAATAAAATGCATAAAAAGAAAAAAAATATAGCAAAATAATAGAATAAATATTGATTTATTAAATTCCCCCAAACCTAGATTTTACTAGTCCTCAAGCAAAACAAAAGAAAGAGAAAATGTAAAAAAAATTAAAAAAAACCTAAAAAGATAGCTTGAAAAACTTTCATGCCTTAATTCTTAATATGCCTACTAATTAAGTATTTTATACACAATTATATTTAAAAGCCTAACACAACAAAGTTCATTATTCATATCAAACACATACACATCCATATTCCAATACTCAAAATATATCCATATTGATTTCCCTCGAACCTGATGTTAAAAATCTCAATTTGCTTTGATACATATTCACTCATTAAATCACATTGATCATAGATTTTAAAACACTTATCAAGCATATGCGAATAGAAGTTATGTAAATAAAAAATGGCTGATATAAATTCGCATATGGAAGTAAATATAATAAATAACTGCTAAGATGTTCACAAAATAGATCTCATGAAAGAAATCAAATATTAGGATTATAAAGATACCACATTGCTTATATCATTATTTCAATCAAACTCTCCAAGAAGAAATATCAAGTATGTGCTTAAACGAGAACTTGACTTCATGGAATTGCCAAAGCATCACTTGTACCACAAATTTTTTTTTTTTCAATTTTGTAATAGCAACTTTAACATCCTTTAAAGAATTTGGAATCTCTTCTATCTATATTTTTTTTTATTTTTTGCTTTTCTTCATATATATATATATATATATATATTCTTCTTCTTTTCTTGTCTCTCTCTCTCTCTTGAAGAGATCTAAAGATAGTTTTGCTCTAAAGATTTGGGCATTAACCCCACAAATATTTTTTTTTTTCATACTCTAGTCAATTATAAGATAGAGTATAAAGAGAAGCACATACTCGAATTCCCTACTTAAGTTATTTAACTAAAATAATGAAAATAAATAGAATGATTCTTTAATTGATATATAAAATCTTAACATTCAATACATAGCCTATAGGGATCATCTAACAATTAGGATAATAATGAAGAGTGTTTAAAGAATAGAAGGAAACTAATTCTCAGAATAAAACGCTTCAGGCTCAAAGAGCTTACAAGGTAGTCTCCATTATTTGATTTTTAATCACCAAATTCAAGTTCATCTCAATTTCAATCATTAAGAGCACAATTTATGGAATATGAATATGCATGAATCCTCACAACAAGTTTTGAAAGTGTTAAAGAAAATAAACACAAATTGCATAAAAGACTTAATTATTCATTATAAAGAAAATTGAAGCATGAAATTTTTTTTTACTATTTATTTTTTTTGGCTTTTCATTCATTTTTTGGGAAAGAGCTCCATACTTCATTTTTGCATCCATCTTTCAATTTTTTTTTTTTTTTACTTTTCTACACACATCTTGGAAAAGAATCCCTTACATCTCTATCTCTCATCTCTCTCCAGGAAATTCCTCTCTTTGCTGGGACTCTTCTTAGAGCTACCGTTCACTTGTCGCAACAGGAAAGAATTTTCATTTTTTATTTTTATTTTGTATTTTTGCAATATGTTTAGAACTTTTATAATTAAGTTTATTGGGTTAAATTTAATTATGAAAGGCTAAATATATTGTGGGTGTTTAGTTTAGCTACCATGAGTGTATTGAATATTTTGGTAAATTGTATTTAATGCAAGTTTAGATTATTTCTTGTTTGTAATTGTTTATCCAATTTAATTATAAATTTTGAAGTAATCATATCTTATTTGTAATTAAAATTGGGATACGAGAAATAGATGTTAGACACATCATCTGTACTTAATTAATCTCTCTTGAACAATAGTTTAAATTAAATTCATTGGTTTGATTTAATTTAGATGATTGTGTATTTTTTCTTGTGCTAAATTCAATTAACTAAATAATTATTTGGATCAAAGAAATTAATCAGTTGATTGTAAGTAAGGGTTATCCGTGATCATCTAGGTTATTTAACTTTATTACAAAACATTAATAATCTGAACTTACGAATTTTAGTTTGATCCATTTAATATTTTTATACATGATTGGTTAATTAACTAAACCTTATTAATTTCCATAAAATTTAATTCAATTTAAGTCATTATTTTGCATTCTTCTAGTTTAGTGAGTTTAATTAATTTTGAACCTTCGTAATAATTTGATTAAATTGTTTAAAATTTTATTTTGTTCATTTTATTTTATTTTGTCTTTGTTTATTTGGTTTCTTTTAATTTGTTCACTTAGGATTTTATTTTATTTGGTTTTGTTTTATTTTTAGTATTTGGTAAATTTAGTTTTTAAAGAAAATAATTAAAAATTTAGACTACTATAATTCTTTGAAAAATCGATCTCGAAATAAACTTATCATTAGACTATTAATAATTCATACATTTGCGAGCATTCAAAATTTGCATATCATATATCATGGCTGGTCTAACTCCAAGTGTTGTAGATAGGTTAGGACTTAGGAGAAAGAAATGGGTTAGTAGTTTAGTTGAGTGTTAACTCGTCCTTTGTTGTTACAATATGGATTTATCGCAATGTATAAATTTCATTCCTTCAAATGAAAAGTTCAATTTTTTTTAGATGGTTCTTAATTGTTAGAAGGAGATTATTAGATTAAGCTTGCTTGGGTTTGAGGGTCGATACATCCTCAGTCTATATGCCAGATCCATGTTGTTGGGCCATGACATTACTTTAAAGACCCATTGTATGCAACATCAATTGACTAACAGATATATATACCTCAACAAAATGATGTAGTTAAAAGAAATAATATAACCATTATAGATATGGTAAGATGCATGATAAGGTTTAATAACCTACCTAAAGAATTTTGGGTAAAAGTAGTTGCTTGTATTGATCTAAATAGGCGTCCATCAAAAAGTGTTCATGACAAAACATCTGAAGAAGCTTGGAGTGACAGGAGAACTTCATTCAAACACCTCAAAGTGTTTAGTTGTATTGCATATACCCATGTACTAGATCAATTAAGGAAGAAGTTGGACAAGGGAGATAAGTGTTTTTTTATGGGTTATAGTAAAAATTCCAAAGCCTATAAATTATAAAATCCAGAGACAAATAAGCTTGTAATCAGTAGAGGCTTTACTTTTGATGAAAAGGAGATGCGAGATTGGTCTCCAAAAGTTCAAGAAAAGAAGATAGTGATCTTGAAGTATAAGAGAACAAGCTAAACCAATAGTAGAAGAAGAATCTTCAAGCCATCCTCAAAGGCGATGATGGCTACCTACTAAATTGTAGGACTATTTTGTGGGTAATGCTAACGAACAATCTAATGTAGAAATAGTTAATGAAGCTCTTTTTTGAAAATTTGAGCTGGTGACATATGAGAAGGCTTCAAATGATGTTTATCATATTGTCACACTTTAATTTTAAGCACATAACCGGTGTAAGAAACTACCATTAAGATAATATCCTACACACCTTTATATACAATACAATATAAGACGTATAATTGAATTAATTTATCATGCATGCTTGTTATACAAGTAGGGGAAATTTTATGAAAATTTCGACCAAATTTTTCCTATTTATTGAACTTTTCCTATATACATACGAACATACGATACTCAGCAAAGTGGACAGCCCCACCATAAATAAAAAACAAGCCTGCATGGCCAAACACAAGTAATAACATAATGCATACATGTGCAATACATTACAGAACAACTATGCAATTGCCCTAGTTCAACTGTCCAAGATCGTCACAAGTTGCTCCATTCGTCTTCCAATGAATACCTGCAATTTAATATGACAGAAAAATAAGGGGTGAGTCATAGACCCAATAAGATAGGAAAACCTCCACCCAAAGGTACAAATTTGAAAATAAAATAATATATATTCTATTTACATAATAAGGTAAAGTAAAGAAAATAAATATACCATATCCTTATGGGTAAAGTTTCGTACTTGTAATTGGGAAAATTACATATAATTTAGGGATGAATTCAATCACTCTTTGCAAAGGCAACCTCTCATATAACATTTATGATATACATCCGGAATAATCTACGAATGGTGAGATCTCATATACCCATCCCAATGGCCTTCCTTATGCCTCTGCCAATAGTTCATGGGCAATCTCATGCTAGGTGCACCTAAAAGTACTCTATGGGAGGGATCCACCCAAAAACAACTTTCATGTATCATGTCATAAAAAATAGTTTAACACTTATAAACTTTCCCTATAAAACTAGGAATGTAATAACCATGTAAAAATGATTTAATTGCATCTAATTTATCCATGAAAAATAGGATTGTAATATCACAAAATATCAATATCATGATGTAAAAACTTTAATAATAATACCTTCAAAAATTCATGGTCAAACATAATTGAAATCCTTTTAAATGTATGAATTCAATATGTCTATAATATTTACATAATTTCATAATGAAGAACAGTACTAAGGTTTAAAAACAATATTGCACTTTCTTGCATATTTAAAATATTAGATAAAATAAAATAAAATAAATGTAATTTATAAGAAAAAAAGCCATGTAACCTAGAGTAGAATCCAGTACACTGAAGATTTGATCCCATCAAGCCAAAACTGCCCTTCTTTTATGAACACTCACTTGAACCCACCTATGATGAATTTCTCAAACTATTCCAAATCTAATGCCACTGTAGGAGCCACAATATCCACATATTAGAATCTCAATTTCCTCATTTTAAAACTGAAGTTAAAATACCCCAATTCATCATTTAATTACCTACTGTATTTTTCTAAAATCCCCAACTCAATATTCAAATCTTTAGGCTACAGAATTTACCTATGGAGAATTTTAGAATCCCTAACTCAGAACACAGCCTGCTGGTGGAACAAGGCTCTCGTGACAGAGTTTTGAATGGAGCTAACAATGGCTTGAGAAGGAAGAATCTCGTTTGCTGTTTTCGCCCGTCGTGAAGCTCACAGTTTACTGTATTGTGTTGTTATAGTCGTTGATAGAGACGAAAGTGGTGGAAAATGGCCGAGGTGCTGTAGAGAATGGTTGAGTGTTGGAGAGGAAATGGCCTAAAGTTCTTTCTGATGTTTTCTGGAAACAACGGAAGCTTTAACACTCCAAAAATATATGGCTGATATTTCTCCGCAAGAGGCTAAAATATATTATGGAAAAGATAAGCTACTCTTACCATCAAAAAATGGAAGAGTGAAGAGTAGTTTTGGTTTATTATTGGTGTTTTTTATTTTATTACTTTTTAAAATAATTTTAAAAAATAATTTTATAAAAAAATAAAAAATTTATTTAGGTAAAAAAAATTTTTATTAGTTGTTTTTTGTATTTTTTAAAAAATATATGATAAAAATAAGTTGAAATACAAAAAAATTATTTTTTTTATTTTCTAGTCATTGTTTTTTGGAAACATTTTTTAAAAAAATTGATGAAAACAGTTACCCAAATAAATTTTTTTGTTCTGTAAAAAACAAAACCAAACAGCCCAGTGTTTTTTTAAATTTTTATTTTAAAAAGTTAAAAAATTAAAAAAAATTATATTTTTTAAATACTTGTAATTGCACAGCAAAAGACATAAATAAATATAAGGAATTAAGCTACCCACCTCCTAAATTTATTTTTTTAAGTTTTTAATTTTTTTAATTTTTTTAATTTTTTTATTTATAGTAAATTTTTTAAAATATTTTTTTAGTTTTTTATTTTTTTAAATATTTATTTTTTTAAATGTGTGATTCTTTTAAATTTTTTTGAATTGTTGTTATTTTTTTAATTTTTTTTAAATTTATCATTAATTTATTATTATTAAAAATTTTAAAATAAAAATAAAATAAAATCTATTTTTAAAAAAAATTTAAAATTACTGTACAATCCTATTTTGAGAGTAGTAAAACCCTTAAATATATCATCGGGTATACTTGCAATGGGTTGATAGGTAGAATACTCCAGAAGCACCGCGAATTCAAACAAGAAAGGAAAAAAAATAAAATTTTTCAAAAAGTGTGGCCAAGAAAATTAAAGAAAAAAAACCTTAGAGAAATTTTGGAAAGTGGCGAAACTTTTTTTATAAATGTTAGTTGAACTAAAATGTACTTAAAAATTCTCCAAATCACATTTATTATATATATATATTGTGTAGGCCCAGATTTGGCCGATTGTTGATGGGCCGGGGCGACCTACCGAGGCACGGGGAACCGGCCCGGTATGCTTGCCCTGCCACGCATCAGCCGTAGGTCGGCCCCCTGAACCCTATAAATACGCCAATCACGAAAACAGATGGGGATCTTGAACAACACGAACCACTGCTCCATACACACTCGGACCAATCCCGCACTGCCCTATGAAACCGGATAAATACTCTATTGACATCTCTAGACCAGTAGCGATAGCAGACTCGCACCATTGAGACATAATGAATCGACCCGGCACTCACTCTCCCTACACCCGAAAGTCAACAACAATTGGCGCCGTTTGTGAGAACACTCTTTTACTATAGTTAGTCTTACTGGACAGTTTTCTGCCATGGAGCGCTGCACATCGCCGGGTGCCTCGGTTGGCATCCTAGCTCTGAAAGATGGGAGATCCCCTGGTTGCACCCCCCTTTCAGCTTAGGTCCTTCCCTTATTTCCTGAGGACCCGCCATTCGTGGCGCCCCCTCTTCCTGATAATCCCCTGCAGTTACTCTTGAATAGGATCGAGGTCTTGGAGCGGGAGCGTTCGGACGAGCAGGTCGAGCTTACTGATTACAGGAGACAAAATCGACATCAACCGACCTCAACTCCGGCCCGGACAGCCACAGGAGTCTTGTTGCAACCCACATTGCAACCCGAGCATTTCGGGGA
>JASKGM010006900.1:0-10569 GCA_034509205.1 Ceratonia siliqua
ATATTTAAATAAATTATAGGATATCAAGCGCCACATATATCTAAATATAAAAAATCACAGTACTCCCTTTACTCAGAAAAGAGTATACAAAGAAATCTAGCTAGAGCATGTGTTTCTTTTCTCTCTTTTTTTTTTTTTCCCTTTGAAATTTGAGGTATACACTATAAAATAGCCTATGTTTCCATTCCATAATTTCCACAGTATAACTTGACCATGTATATCCTCTTTCACATATCAACATGTAAATTTGACTCCTAAAGTGCACCCTGTATTTTAGAGATTCAAGAGTAAGTAGATAACAACTAATGAGAAAAAATTAAGAGAATTAATTTTCACCCATCCATAGTAGTTATGATCGTTGCTGCTACTAGTTAAAAATCTGAACTATGTGTTTTCTCATTAACTGTTACTCACTTTCACTTTACTCTCTAAAATGCAGGGCGCACTTTAGAGAAGCCATATTCTAGCATGCATGAATAGGACTAGAAGTAACTTTAATTTTTCTATAAGGTCACCATATATGAATATTATTAAGAACTTTTTTTAAAAGGTTCAAGCCTGAAACCTGATAAATTTCTTTTAAATAAATTAAAAACCCAATTCGTGATCAAGTCTGTTGTCTGTTCTTACTATCTAGTGGGTGCACAACTAATTAATCTGAATTTCTTCAAAATGTTGCCCTAACCTTAAACATGACCATAGTTAAGTAATTAGAAGAACTCAAATGCATTCAAATTCTTAGTACATAAGAGGCACAATATAAGGCTTTTATATTAACACTAAGGACCATGAACCATCCAATAAAACACAAGCAAAATCGTTGACATTATGAAACCCAATGGTTTCAAAAGTTTCATTTAAAAATAAAGAGGTTGAACTATCTTAGGTAGCCATAGCAGGCCATAGATGACTAGAAAGGTTCCAAATCTATCACAATCCATCACATGGCAACCTCAGTTTGGTCGGCTATTTAAACCTTAAAATAATCAAATGCTCAATGGGGTTTTGATTTAATTAACATTAAATTCACCAAAGCTTTGGATTGGCTTTCCATGGAGGACAAGAAATGGTGTGAAACAATGCCCACCCACTTTGAGCGGAAAGTGGCTTGTGAAAGAGTGAGAGAACATGCACCATCGTGCTAGGTTCGAAGCAATAGGGTGCCCTTCACATGGAATTGATAAACAAAATAAAATATAATTTCTCTTTGGAATCGTGGACGTCCTTACTCTTTGGATTAACTTTACTGGTAATTGTTTAATAGAACTAGATAATAATGGGTTCCATTTGTTTAGTATAATAATAGAGTTGATTAAGATAAGCATCCCATTAAAGTTGTTCCACTAGTACCTTGATCCTTCAACACCTTTTTTTTTTCTTCCTTTTGTATGAACACATTCATTAATTTCTTCTTCTCTTTTTAAAGGTGCGACTCTATCTTTCTTGAAGACTTTTTATCATTCAAATAATTCAAAATGTATAAATATATGGGTAAATTACAATTTATTCCTGCTATTGCCCTAAAATTAACTTGTTCTCATGTGGTATAAAATGTATTATTTAACTGAACTTTTATTTGTTCAGTTATCGCTTAAACTATCCCGTATATTTTACATTCAAAATTTAATAGAAAAAACTACGTGAATGTTAAAACGTTATTTTCACTTATATATTAAACAATATTATAGTGTTTCGAGGCTATTGTTAAGATTAAGTTGTACAATTTCAATTCCAAATTAAATGTTTGCTTAATCCCAATAACGATTATAAGACATTATAAAACTGTTCAAGGTAAAAATAAAACAAACTTTCAACAATATAATTGTTCATCTCATCGTTTTAATATTTATTATTTCTGTTAAAATTAAGTCAAAAAATACCATATGCATGGTAGTTAAGTGGCAACATAACAAATCATATTGGTTTGAATGACGCACTTTAAACCTTAGGGAATAAATTATAATTTACCCTAAATATATTCTTGATGTATTTATGAAAGTTGTTTCTCCCAAAGTTAAGTTGTTTCATTGTTAGATATATATTAAGATTTTTTTACGTTAATATTTTAATTTATAATTTAACTAATGAATTATTAATGTGCTAGTCTCAGTATACATACATTTAATAGTGAAAAATATAAGGCCTGTTTGGAAGTATTTTCAAAAATAATTTTTTTGTTCTTTTGTTCTATGAAAATAAAAAAAATTGTTTAGCACATTATTTTTATCAATTATTTCTAAAAAACTGTTTTCTAATATTGTAAATAAGAAAACAAAAAACTGAGAACAAATTTAAAATGTTTTTCTTATTTTTGTTCTCAAATTCCTTTGAAAATATGGATAACACATTAAGAAAATAATTTTCATTAATGGTAAAGTTAAAAATATGTATTTTCAAATGAAAACCCTCTTCCTCCCAAATAAAAAAGTTATTCTCAAAATTTACATTCAAACAAGTTTTTTATTTTTGTTCTAAAAAATTATTTTTAAAAAATAATAAAACAAAAACAATTTCAAACAAGCGGCTTATAATCTCTTAATAAATTGATATCTCCATAGAATTAAACGTTGTTTGAACTTGGTTGTGATGGACTCTGTGAACCCTAGAAATAGAATATTAATTGGTGTTTCAATCAGCTTTAGCTTTACGTCAATGACTCAAGCTAAAGCAACTTTTGTGAAGTACTCGTAGGAATGAACTAGGAAGATATTTGATGCTAACCCTAAAAAGAAAAATAAAACTAGTTCAGTAATGGAGAAAGATAGATAGTTATGGAGTTTCAGTTCAGCTTTACACATAAACTTTTGCTTTATATATGCCATATTGTTGATCTCTGATGGCTTCTCATTAACGTTGCAACTGCTTGCATTTGAAAAATTATTGATCCATAATTTTAAAGCTGTTCATTGGTGTAAAAGCTTATGAGAGAAAGCTGGAAAATTGCTTCAAGTTAATTATAAATTTTTATATAATGGAACTCAACTCACTGAACAAGCCACTTCTTTTCCTTTCATTATTGCTATTATTATATGAACTTAGTGATCCACACGTATCAAAGGTGAAAAGGGAAGCGAGTCATGTAATTAAGAACTATTGTCACAAATTTAAATTCTAATTTTATAAATTTTTAAGGTCAAGTCATAAGAAATTGTTTTGTAAATGTCTTAATCTCAACGTAAATAATACACCTTTGACTAAATTAAAAAAGTTGATTAATTAAAATATGCATAAGCTGACTTGGATATAACCTAACCGTGATTAAAAATGAAAAAAGTAATATGGCTCTTTTGAAACAATTGGCATGGTTTATGACTTTAGGTGCCATGTGTTACTAATGTAGTTATATCTTAGTCAATTCATAGCAGCAAAATGCTAGGTAATTTCATTCGTAATCATTTACCTAATTATCAGTCTTAATCAAATTACATAACTTCTTTCGCTTGCTAATGCTCTGTTAAGTATATATGCTTACTAATTAAATTGATCAAACAAATTGCAGCCGTTCTTTACCACATAAAATTTGTGGGTACTCATATTACTTTTGGATCTATTAACTTAACATTTAAGTAATAATATTAGTTCCCTCAACATAATTGAATATTCCGTCGCACATTAAATATTTAGTGGAGTAATACTGAATACCTAAAAAATTATATATAACTATATTCTTCAATCTTCTTCAATAAATGACTGAATATCCAGTCTGACAACTAAATACTTAGTTAAGTAACACCAAATAACTAAAAAATGATTACTAGCTAATAATAGGCTAAATATAATCTATTATTGATATTAATTAATATATACTCCATCTTAACAATTAGAAAATGGTTCATATGATGGAAGAATTCCCGAAGAATGGATGAAGTTGGAGAGGGAATAGAAGTTATAACTAATGAATGATGAACTTGTAGGAAGTGATCAGAGATTGGAAATGGAAGGGTATGAAAATGTATATGAATATTGGTGACGAGAGAAACTTGGATTTCAGAACCTAGGAAAAGAGTTGGTGAGGAATCGTTGACTGCAAATTCTGAAAGCGATGCTTTTTGTTGTGTTATTATTTTAAGCTTGCCCTTGCCATTTAGTTCTTATATGTCATTTGTTTGTTTGGTTTCTGAGAAAGTGAAAAGAAATTAAGTTTGGTGTACTGTCACAAATATTTTGTAATAGTAAAGTTGTTTTCAATTTGTCTGCTACTTGGAGAAGAGAGAGAGAGACTGTGCTAATGTGATGAGAAGAGGAGAAGAATTGAAGTCACACCGTTATTCCCGGGGTTGACACTTTAATGAATGAGTAAATTAGATTCTCCATCGACCAATCACCAATTAATTAGATCACTTCTTGAACTATTGTTACTTTGTTTATTCTTATCTACTACTCAATTCTCCCTCCCTTTCGATCCATCAAGGAGTTGAACTAGCCCTCTAAATTATATGATGAACTCATCAAGAGAAGGGCCGAATTTACATCAAGGATAAAGCATGTCCTTAGAAATATCAGGATTTTAGAGAGATAGATATAAACATAATGTATAAAATTCATTACTTATTTTATAGATCCTACTTATATTTATTATTTATATAGACTTCGAATATCATGTTCTTTCAAAACATGAGAGGATCTAACGTAGTGAATCTTTTCAAGTTTCAATATTGAGATTGTTTTTTGAATTGTTAAATAAGGATTACATAATGAGAGATAATCTATAAAAAAATAATTTGTTTTTTAGTTAATACCCATGAAGCATAACTTAAGTGGTACTTTTCTTAGTACTAAGTGTTAGACAACTCCAATAGGTTCAAACCCCCCACTCTCTCTTTCAAAGTTGCATCGCTATCTATTGAATAAAAAAAAGTAAGTTTCTTAATTATAAATTGTATACTATATGCATAAATTCACATCACATTTGTATAATAAATTTAATTAACTATTTCAGAATACAGATTGAAGTGATTGTCTCCAAAGGCAAATTGCACCATTAAGAATAAATAATCCACATTTGTGCATATACCAAATCTAGTAATATGTACTGGATATTCATATTAAACTTGGATTTGGATAATATCTATTAACTTGGTGTTAGAGCTATATAGTTAGCATATCTAGATTTGCACCTTTGATTTTAGCTAGATTCCTAGCACGAGTATTAACTAGTAAAAAACATTGGTCATAAGGATACATATTTCTTTCTTACTTTATTTATTTTTAAGTATTTAATTTTTTTATAAATAATTTAAAAGTATTAGAGATATATGAAAGATTTTATGTCCTTAGATTAATTATGAAATATTAAACAAGAAAATTTGTAATTCTTTTATACCTCATATTTCAAATATCTTATTAATGAGTATTTAAAATGTTAAAATAATCATATATCAAACAGTTAAATAAAAAATAGTACGAATGAGATGTGCATGGGAGAATTAGATGGAATGCCAAACAAGATTAATAACTTATCCAACCTATTGCTTTCCCTATTCAAACTTAAATGGCTTCAAAAAAAAAGGAAATACTTATGAATTTATAATTGGTACTATAATTTTCACTCAACATTTTCTTAGTGTGATTTTTTATATAAAATTATTGTTAATTTAAGAAAATAAATACTATGGAACTATTATTCTCTCTATATAAAGTCGTACCAACTTTTTTCCATAATTAAAAAAAAGCTCCTTTCAAAAAAATATTCTTTACAAAATTTACAAAAAGTCTTTTTTGGCCAATCAACATAAAGTAATGTTATTTGTACATTACTTTTTTGTACACATCTCTTTTAACCATTGATATATTATAAAACAATATATCATAATGATGATAATGATGATAGATAATAATAAAATAATATATGTAAGATTAGGTGTAAAAGTGGTACAAATAACATTACTCATTAACACGTAGTAGAATAATGAAAGAGAGATAAGATAAATTGTAATGATTGATTAAAAAGAACATTTTATGAGTTTTATAAGAGATATTTGTGTGATAGGAGCATTACTTAATTATTTGATGTGCGCACTTTAACTTGATTACTTGAGTTCATAAATTGATGCAACCCGAATATGATAGGAAGAAGTTTAGTGTTACTGTGTTGTTTTGCTATCCTTTTGTTCAGTTTTATTGTATTTTTTCAGTTTTATTAGATTTCCTTTGTGTTGTGTCGTTTGGGTCATTTTGTTGCTTTGTTTTGTGCGTTTTGTTTAGGGCTACTGTAAACCAGCGAGTATAGTTGTTTGACTTAGTTTTATGAAATATATTTTGAAGTTTCAAAAATGCAACGAGTGTTCTTCTGTTCCTGCTTTCTTAAAATAGTGATTTCTAAGATTGTAGAGCAGTGTGGTTGATGTGCTGCAGATTCAGGTTCAGTACCTTAATTCATAAGGTTGTAGTGTGCTATTTCTAGTGTTCTGTTGTGCACACTGCATCAGCTGGTATTAGAGCGCTTCGGAGTGATTTATCATGGTGCGCAAAAGAACTTGTGGGGGAAGACACACAGCAGTGAGCGAGAGGTTTGAATGCGATGAGGTAGTACGCGAGACACAGCTAAAGGCATGATTATAAAGGATGGAAGAGTATGTCCGTCAAAGGGAAGACAAGCTCGGCACCATTATGGAATGAGTAACTACCATCGTCGACAACTGAGCCCTCATTTTGTAGTCTTTAGTAACGTTGAAAGTGAAGAAGAATATGGGGGTAATAATTGAACTCATTTACGATGAGTATTTAGATGCATATGAAGGAATGGATGGAGGTATTAGGGAGGAAATACCCAGATCCACTTATGACATTTATCCTAATGAAGATGAAGTAACGGAGACATGCCCTATGGAGGAAGTCATTTCAATAGGCTGTTGATCACTCCTTAGGGTAGATGGGTTTGCAGAGTTCAGTAATTTGAAGTTTTAGGAAATTATTTATGAGAGTTCATATGAACTCGACCGTAATTATGATATTTACCATGTGGAGAACGAAGAAGAATGTGAGCAGGAAGTTGTCAGAGATTTGAAAAACTTTAAGGGGGCTTTTGGTACCAAGAATGTTTTAAATCTTGGAAAGTTATATTTTAGGAATGTTTTATTCCTGGAATGAGATTTCAGAAAAATTCAGAAAATGTGTTTGGTTACTACCCAATTTTTCTGTAAATGAAATGCAACATTTATATTTCTATGTTTGTTTCATGTAATATGTTCCCCGGGAATGTAAGTAAATTTTATAGATATACTCTTTAATTGGGTTAAAAGAAATTAAGTAAAACAATATATGTATTAAGATAATTTCAGTATTATAAATAATTTTATTATTATAAATGTTTTATAATAATAACTTTATATTCTCATATTAATTAATTTTAATAAATTACATTTATTAAATATAAAAATCATTATATTTAATAAATGTAAAAGCATAATGGTGGCTATCAGCTAGAGGAAGTGACCTGAGGATGGAGACGCTCAACGGTGGCTGTCTGCGAGAGGAGGCGCAAAGCGAGAAATAAAGAACCACAGTGGTTGTTGGGGTTTTCTACTAACAAGTAATGACTTTGATCTTTTTTCTAATTTTGGGGTATTATCATAGGGGTATTTAGGTAATAAAACATTCTCAAATTTTATATTCCCTCACAGAATCTTTCTAACCCATGTATTTTGGAGGGAATGTTTCATTTGCAAATTCTGAAGAAAGTGGATTATAGGGGAAAGTTACATTTCAGGAATATTTTTTCAAATCTTCTACCAAACAAAGGAAAGTCTTTTTCCAACTGAACTTTCCCAAGAATGTGAAAACATTCCAGGTACCAAACAGCTCCTAAAGAGATTTTCAATGGTGGTAAAGATACAGTGGTACAGGGTATGGTTGAGGGAATTGAAAGAAATATTGAACTTCAACCTCACAACGTTGATGTTTTATTAAGGGAGTGGATGGAAGGTAGAAGGGGTGCTAACACATCTCAAAGTATAGTAGATTTGGTAAAGAAACATTGTTTTCCAGTTTATTGGAATGGAGAAAATCGACAAATTCTGAAATGCCATTGGGTTAGCCATAAAGGAGGCTTGGATTGGCTAATACTTCGTGAAAACGGTGCTGAACAACTTGAGATAGCAGCCCAAGTGGATTTACAAGGCTTAACCCCAGACTTGCACGCTCTTTTCACTAGAGAGGACGATCCCTGATAGGTTTGGCTAGATGTTGGTTTTTCTAACTCTCTTAATGTTAATAAATTTCATGGAAACAGAACCAAGCAAAGACTTTAGTTAATTTTACCAGTTTATTGGAGAATATTCAGAGAAGAGTTCTCTATATCTTCGCATTCCTGGACTGTGGTTTAGGGCTTTTGTGGGATATTTGTGGCTTTGCTATTACAGATTCAGCTTCCTACACTTGCATCTCTTATATTTCGGATTCCTGCTCTTGTCTACCACTGTACGCCACATCAAGAGGAGATGGATGATGTGAGTTATGTTGTGGGTGAGATTAAGAATATTAGAACTAGGTCTTGGTCAACTCATGCAGTAGAGTCAAAGAAAGAAAGGAACTCTCAAGAATCTAGGCAACCAGCTGTACATAATTGGAAAATTTGCAACGTTACTGCTGGTCTTTATTACATCCCATGCCTTGACAATTGGCAAGCAATTAGGCACGTGTAGCATCCAAGTTTTATATAAATGGGAAGGGAATTGACTGGTCAAAAGTGAGAAATGTCATGGATATGGCACTTGTCTATGGAGAATTTGTTGTAGCTTTAAAGGATTTAACAGTATGGGTTTTCTCTACATGTTTGAAGAATATTTGTGGCCTCCATTCCATTATATGTTACCCATGTTCTTTGACTGTTGCAATCAATTTGAGGGGCATACTTATGTTTCTACTTACAAGACATTTACAAAGTTGAGGTCACTTGGATGTTCTATCATATATGCGTTGAAAGGTCTTTATTTTTCTACTCAAAGTATTGATGGCCCAGAGAAAGATCTTGTTACTCTTGGTTTCCAGGACCTTCTAGTGATAATGAAGGATAATGTTAAACTACAAGGTGTTACACAAGTTTTTATAAAGATGTATATTGGCAAGCACTCCATAGATCGTGAGGTTACTCTTATGATATTAATGGCATACCTTTCCTACAGTACGCTGGTTGAATTATGCTATCTGAGTGGCATTCTCACTGTATTCTTTTGTGGGTTTGTGATGTCTCATTACGCTTGGCATAATGTGACTGAGAGTTCAAGAATCACTACTAAGCATACTTTTGCAACCATGTCGTTGGTTGCTGAGACATTTATCTTCCTTCATGTTGGTATAGAAGCCTTGGACATTGAAAAGTGGGGGTTTGCTAGTGAAAGCCCTGGAACATCAGTAAGTTCAGTATTGCTGGATCTAGTACTTGCTGGAGGAGCAGCTTTTATTTTCCCTTTATCCTTCTTATCCAAGTTTGTTAATCTAACTGCGTAAGGTAACAATCTTGGAGGATTGGGATCTCCTAATACAAGTTGTATAAAGGATGATACTTTATTGTCATCTAATTTCTGTGACTTGGGTAAGCACGAAGAGAAAACATGTGAAAGTGATGTGTTCAACGTAACGCATTTGGTTTTATATCATGGTGATCTTTCTATTGAAGATGCAAATTCGAGGGCAAATTCTCTCCGTCCCGAGGAGTATGATGCAACCCGAATATGATAGGAAGAAGCTTAGTGTTATTGTGTCGTTTTGCTATCCTTTTTTTCAATTTTATTGTATTTTTTCAGTTTAAGTGTATTTCCTTTGTGCTGTGTCATTTGGGTCCTTTTGTTGCTCTGTTTTGTGCGTTTTGTTTAGGGCTAGTATAAACCAGGGAGTGTAATTGTTTGACTCAGTTTTATGAAATATATTTTGAAGTTTCAGAAACGCAATAATGAGCAATATTCTTATGTTCCTGCTTTCTTAGAATAGTGATTTCTAGGATTGTAGAAGAGCAGTGTGGTTGCTATGATGCAGATTCGACTTCAGTACCTTAACTCGTGAGGTTGTAGTGTGCTATTTCCAATTCTAAATACATCAGACAAATGTGGGGGTTTTCCCTTTGAAAAGGGACTTGGTTTCAGTTGATGAATAGGCTAGCCCAAAGATACGCTTATTGTATAAAAAATTAATATTTAACTTGTCATCCAATTCGATTGGAATTTATAACATGATTAGCTCAACCTCCATTATTCACAAAGAAACAAAGGACAACTAGAAGGTTAAGAACCTAATAATAATCTCAATAATGAGACAAGTAGAGCTATTTATAAGATGAAATCTTGCATTTATAAATTAATTAAAGTGTATGAGTGGTCTCATTTGAAATTATATGACCTCAGCTTACTTCATTTTTTCTTGCCAACTTATAAAGTTATTTGCACTTTTATAAAACTTATATATAGATATAGGGACGGATTTAGGGGGCAAATAAGGGCCTTGGCCCTCCCTCCTCCTTCACTATATATATATATATATATATATATATATATATAGGGGGCATATCTCATGAGAGGGGATGACTAATATGAGAGATGAGAGGAATTATTAATAGCCTTTGGATCAAAATCAATG
>JASKGM010006902.1:0-10568 GCA_034509205.1 Ceratonia siliqua
TGTCATTGGACCACTTGGAATATTCAAAGAATCTTCATGCTTCTCACGTGCACCTGCTCCTGGGCTGCTCACATCACTTTATTTGACTTATACATATGCAAAAGCAAAATAACAATTCTAAGATCCTTGAACACAACCCTATTGCACGATCATTACTATAGTGCTTTTTAAGCTAGTCCATAGATATGTTCCTACCAGGATAAATGGTAAGTTATTCTTCAAATCTTCCAAGGGAGGTCTAAATATGAACAAAATATAAAAAACCATAGAAAGTAGCAAGGGTGAGTCATAAAGAATTAATGTATTCGAATAAATTACTATCAACTAAGCAAGAACTTATATAAATACACCATCATTCTAAATTTCAAACACATATATAAATATACAACAATGGTATTCAAAAATAACCCAAGGAAGGCCTCAAAAGTATCAAAAAAGTTTCTTCTTCATCAAAGAAATCCTAAATAAAGGATGTTAGAAATACTCATAGCAACTATAGTTTCAAAGAAATTCCACATGTAGTAAGGCAATATATACAAAATAATTCAATGGATAATTAGGGAACCCATAAACTTCTCAAGGAAGAACACCATGCAATATACATTTGTGCCATGGGACTCAAACCCAAGGTCTTACTGTATCAGTACCTTAGGACTCAAACTTAAAGTCTTACCTCTCATTCCCTCCAAGACTCAAACCTGAGGTCATAATGCTTCCATTGCCTTATGATTTGAACCCAAGGTCTTATTGTGCTTTGGGACTCAAACCCAAAGTCTTAACAATGCTTTAGGACTCAAACCTAAATTTGGGACTTGAATCCAAAGTCTTTATTGTGCTTTGAAACTTGAACCCAAAGTCTTTATGTCGCAATGCCATGGGACTTGAACTCATGGTCTTGCCATAAAGTCCCTTCCTCTGATAATCACAAATCACTTTCATCCATTCACAAGCGTATTTCTAAAATAACTCCAAATGAGTTCCAAGAATTCATAGGATCGAGCATTTTCATAAATCTTTATAATAAGAAATTTAGTATTAATAATACTTCCAAGTTTCTATATCCTGTGCCAACATATTAACTTAAAGAAATTCAAAGTTTACTTTCATAAAACGTTATGAAAAATGTACCATAAATAATGAGTCAAGTTCCATCAAGAATTGACCCCAACTTTCATTTTCACAATTTCCAATAATAGAAAAATATAATTATAAAGAAAGCCATTACTTTTTCTTCAAGTCCGAACATAATTCATTTAATGAAAACATGCCTTGAAACATTCTCTTAAGATTTCAAAGTATAAAACATTCCTAATCATTGATCCCAAAACATAAAAATCATAAGAAAGAATCCATTTTCTCCTATGTTTATAAAACATTTTGAAAACCATAACAAAATCTGAAATTTTCTATAATCTATTTTACATCTAGGCATAATATAATACCAGAAAATACCATCTAATTAGTGTATATAAACATAGTGCAAGTCTAGTAGATAGTAGATATATTCACTCACATATTTGGTACCAGTTCTGAGTACCCAAGGATGTCAACTTGACCATGACTAGCCAAAGGCTAAAATGAGTTCAAAGGAACACTGATTAGTATCTATCTAGTGAATATAAACTTCTAAGCCTAGCCAGGACTTAGGAAATTATCAGTTCACTATTATGGGTAAATCCCAATAAATTCAATGCTTTTAAACTAAGGGAAATTTAGTAAAAGTGGAGGATTTTAAGTATAATTGAAGAAAAATCAAAGGATTAGAATCATTACCTTATTTGCAACTTGAACTCTACCAAAACTGATAGAAAAACAAAGAGAAACCCTAAAATTTTCCTAAATTTGAATGAGCCAGTCTGCTCCTTTTAAAAACCAATCCCATGTGGTCTGGTCAAATTGACTGGCCATAATTTTAAGTTTAAGAAAAAACAACACATTGTAGTGATGGACTATCCTTACAACACTCCAACACCAACTCAGCTTATATTTCACTCTCCATTTGCTTTAAGGCATAAATGTAAACAAGGAAATAACCCTCATTTGGATCCAATAAAAATATTAAAAAAATTGAAATCCCAAAGGAATAGAAATTAGATTTTGTGTTTGAGTTCAAAATAAAAAATTTCACACTCCCCTCAAACTTGCAACTTGAGGATGCTATCCTAATGGCAGTTTCCTATGTCAATCACATATCCTAAGTGGGGTGTGACAAATTTGGTACCAGAGCATGGTCTAGGTTTGTGTTTGGACATATAGAGGTCTCCAACTGTCTAATTATGGGGGACTATGAGCCTAGCTTGTGATAGGTGCGTCCTGTTGATGTAAAATAAGGTCAAGCACCCAAGAAGAGGGGTTGAATTGGGTGCTCTTAAGGTTTCAAAAACCTGTGTTGAGCAAGTAGAAAATATTTCTTATTTGAGTAACCTGAAGAACTTGGTTGCTCATTTGTAATGAACTAAGAAGTAAATGATTAATTCAAACAAAATTCAAATGAGCATACTTGCTTGAAGTATAATTTCAAAACTGGTTCACAACGATTGTTTGTTAAATGATATAATCAGAAGTTGTATAGAAAATTTGATCTTTAAGAAGTAAGAACACTTTGAGCAACTTGTTGTAAGAATTTGTGAGTAAGTAATGAGCAACTAAGAGATAAAGGTAAGGGAGAATCACATCAAGAAGTATAGTGGTCCATATCCATCAAAATTCAAATTCTACGTCCACTCCCCAAGCATACAGTAAGGGAATTTTTACTATTTAGGTAATCACAAATTAAAGGCTCAAGCTTGTCACAACCTTTTACAACCAAAACCCTAGTCAACCTACTTTCCCATTGATTTTTTCCCAAGAACCCAACCAAACTCACTCATAGGTTTAAGCACTCATAAATCTTTACACCCATCACTAACTCACTGGGTAACCTCTCAAGCATTAGGTTATCACTCAAGAACCTAGCAAACTCTAACATAGACTTAAGCACTCAGCCTTTTATACCACAACCTGGGTAACTTCACACACTAGATTTATCTCAAAAGAGAATATAGTAAAACTCAAACAACACTAGGTTTTCTTAAAGGTGAACCAAGCAAACTTCTCACAACAAGATTTTGAGTAACTCAGGTAAGCTGAAGCTCCATCAAGGTAACTAAACTAGTAAATCTCAGTGGAGGGTATTTATCTCTTAGATATAAACACAACCTTTAAATATATATTTTCCTTCCTTCTTCGTGGCCTCTTTTCTTCTCTCTACACGGCTTAACTTTTAGTAAAGATGAAGATGCCTATTTATAGTTGAAGATATGAACGTTGACCTTCACTTTCCATTGGAGTGTATGAATACACAACAAAGAACACTATAGTCGTTGGATATCTTGATTTTATTGTTGTGATATTCATAGCCGTTGATGGTTTATAGTAGGATGCTTTTCTTTTAAGTTTAATGAGCTCTACTAGTTATTGAAGGCTAGATTATTCTATAGTAAGCTTCATAGCCATTGATTTCATTGATTATACAACTGAGAGCTTCAAGGTCGTTGATGAAGCAGCAGAAAGTAAGCTTCTTTCATTGAATTTTGAATCTTCCACTTTTATAGACTTTTATAGATGGCTTTTAGTCTAGCTACAGGCTTATCTTTTGTATTTTTGAACTACACAAGCAAGCTTTAAATATGCAGATAAATGTCTCTTCAATGGTCACTTTTTGAATAAAATATAATATCCCATTTAGACTTTTCAAAATGATTTCTAGAAGGTGTTTATATTTATGCAAACAAAACCAAACTAGAGCTTTCCATTTCAGCTACTTCATTTTAGATAAATATTTTAAATTTCAAACCAGTAATACTTCAAGCTAGCTATAGTGCTTTGACACAATATTATTATTTTATGTAACAGTTTTGCTTGCACTTTTAAGAAATACTTCAACTGATGTTCTAACTATTTCCAGCATTATTGTTATTTCTCTTCCAAGTTCATTTGTTGTGTAATGCATTTATCTTTATGTTCCATATACCCTTTCCCATGTTTCTAGTTTCCCTTTATAAACTTTGACTTCAATAATCTAAACTTAGTTGGCTCATCAAAAACATATTTCATATAATATTTTCCTAACATTCTCCCTCTTTTTGATGATGACAAGTAATTCAATAATATGCATAAATATCAAGTTAAATGTAAGCTTGTTAAGTTTAGAGAAACTCCCCTTTAATATATGCATGGTATTTCTTTCAAACTCCTCCTCAATTTGTGCATTTCCTTCTGATTGATCGCTTTTCCACTGGGTGGCTTGCATGTCTATCAATTGCCTTTTTATAACACAATTCTGCTTTAACTTTTAATCACCTCAATGTTAGTTCATTAGAGAAGCATATGCATAATAGGTAAATTCAAAACAAGAAATTCCTTCTCTCTTTTTTCTCATTTTAAACATATTTGTAGAAGTGCATATTCCTTTCCCCCTTTTGTCATATTCAAACTTATTGGCATATTATTGCACTGTCTCTCCCCCTTTGATATCATCAAAAACATTTGGGGAACACTACTACTCCCCTTTTTACATTATATAAAAAATCATGGGGTATAGAAAGTATTATACCATCAAGAGATAATCATTCAAGAATATGATAAATTTATAACATCCAAAAGAAAAATGATCACATACTATATGCAAATGTTCTAGATGCCTAAAAGGATTATCTCAAAAATCCTAACAAGGTGTTTCGAAAACAAGGATTTCAAGAGGTCTTGATTTAATCACTTGTCACAAATAGATTTTTTGGATGCCAAAACAAAGGAGATAAGATAAGTTCTAAAGACATGAGAAGATATTTTAAAGAACAAAAGTTTCAGAAAGTTTTGGTTTGAATATATTCAAGGAAAAATATAGCAATAAGAATTTTTATTTTTTTTCACAAACAATTTTTTAGCCCAATCAAACTTAGAGAGTTCATGTGAAACTGATTTAATTAGAGTCAATAAGTGTACAAACACATGGAGTATTGAGTATAAGAATCTCTTACTCCATCGCAAGCAGATTTCCCTAATACCTTAATTTCAGTCTTCCTCTTCATTGTGGAAGCATATAAATTTCTTTTCGGTTCAATAATTTAAATCTTCTATTGATATGAACCTCGCCAACAACGTGATGAAAACCAACACCAATGTGGATTTCAAATCCCAAGCTCTTCAAGAATGTTGAGCCTTGACCCGTTATCTAACAAGATAAGAACCAAGAACTCTGATGTTTGAAGACTCTACACCAAGAGTCCCAAGAACTACTCAAGAATCAAAGAGATAAGTCTGATTGTTTGAACGCCACAAGAATTAACTTGATAAGTTCAAGAATAAAGAAGGAAGCAATAGCCTCTCAATATTATTATTCTCAATTTGATTCTTAAAAACGTTTATGGCTCAATCCTATTTATAGGAGTTGAGTTCTAATCCTAATATAAGGTAAACTAATGCTATTTTTTCATAAGGCTAACTCCTCTTAAAATAAAACTCCTATTAAAATAAAACAACAAATTTAGACTCCTCTTAAAATAAAACAACTAATTCAAACTCCTCTTAAAATAAAACAACTAATTAACATAATTCTCAAATGTTAAAAAATGTGTAGCCTTCAAGTGAAATCTTCTAGAACCTTAATCATAGTGACTAGGTTCCCTTGAATCTGAGTTGGGCTTATACCAAGCCTCCATGTATTTTCCATCTCACCAACTTGTTGAATAAGCCCATTTAAAGTGTCTTTAAATCTCTTAACTCTAAGTCTTATGATTAGCCCACTTAGCAAGCTTAATGAATCATGTGAATGCTGCCCTTGAGTCCCTCTAATCCCACGTGTGAATTCCTCCTCTTGCATGCTTGATTTTGTGGCTTTGTGTGCATCATTCTCCCCTTCTTGAAAAGGATTTGTCCTCAAATCATCACCTACTTGTCTCTGAAGTTCCTTTGTCTTCTCAGGATTGCTTCTATAGGCAGGGCAGTTTAAAATTGATGCACCAGGTATGAAATCAATTTGATGTTCAATCCCTCAAATTGGAAGTACACCATGAGGGACCTCTTTGGGGAAAACATCATCAAACTCCTACAAAAGAGAAACAATATTGCTCAGAAAAGAACCGGCGAGATCATCAGTACATAAAAGGGCTTCCTTGTACATGAGTACTATAAGGGGCTATTGTAAAAGTAAAGCTCTCTTGATCTCTTTTTTTTTTTGCAATGAAATTGTATTTTTCCTCTCTTGCACACAATAAGGCCGCATTTCTCTCTTTTGTACTCTTACCCTCATTCACATTTTTACCTTTATGTTTTTCTCTCCTCTCTTTTTCTTTTCTCTTAGTTTCAGGTTCTCCCTCTTTCTCTTTTCTCTCACTTTTTGCATCTTTAGTTGGTTTTTGAGAACTTGTTTTGGAGTCAATGGTACAAGCATAGGCTACTTTTTAATGGTAAAAGAGTACCTATTAGTGAAACCGTCATGTGTAATTCATCGATCGCACTGCCATGGTCTTCCCAATAAGATGTGACATGCGTGCATAAGAACCATATCGTAAAGCACCTCATCCTCATACTTGCCAATAGAAAATGCCACCAATACCTATTTTGTCACCTCAACTTCTCCAGAATTGTTTAGCCACTGAAGCCGGTACGGTCGTGGATGCTTTATGGTAAGTAATGCCAATTTCTCCACTAATTTAGTACTAGCTACGTTGGCACAACTCCCTCCATCAATTATAACCCAACAAACTTTGTTATTCACAAAACACCAAGTGTGAAACAAGTTTTCCTGCTGGTTATTATTTTCTTCATTTACCTACGTGCTAAGAGCTCGTCTCGCCACTAATGATTCTTCTTCTACAACACACTACCCTTCGTAGTCGTCTTCAAGAGGTGGTATGTCATCATCTTCATCTTCTGACTCAATCTCCCCTTGAGCATTGATCACCATTACCCTTTTATTCGGACATTGGCTAGCTATATGACCCTTACCTTGCCATTTGAAACACTTAATGTCACTATTTCTAGAAGTGGTAGATTCGGTGTTACATTGTCTCAGTGCTGCAACTTGTTTGGCATCCATAGAAGGTTTAGAATTAAGCTTAGTTGATGGAAGTTCATCCCATTTAGGGGCTGATCTCCATGTGTTGTTGGTAGCCACAGGTTGTCCCGTCCTAGCTAATCCTTTTCGCTTAAGTTGTTCCTTTACTTTTATGTCTTGATGCACCATATCCGACAACTCAATATAGTGCCGCAACTCGACTATATCCGAAATCTCCCTATGTAAACCATGCAAGAACCTAGCCATGTGGCTTCCCGGTCCTTTTCCACATTAACCCGAATCATAGCTACCTCCATCTCCTTGTAATACTCATCTATACTCTTGGAACCTTGAGTTAACCTTTGTAATTTTTGAAACAAGCCCCTATAGTAGTGACTGGGTACAAAACACATCCTTATAAGTGTTTTCATCTCCTGCCAAGTGTCCACGGGTGGCTCTTTATTCCTCTTTCTATTAACCAATAATTGATCCTACCAAACAATGGCATAATCGTTGAATTCAATTGCAGCCAACTTAACCTTCTTCACCTTTGAGTAGTTGTGACAATCAAACACCATCTCCATTTTGGTTTCCCACTCCAAATAAGCTTCAGGATCATTTTTACCTTGGAAATATGGGATTTTAATCTTTATATTCCCCAAATTATTATCTACCCGATTCCTAGCTTCTCTAAACCCATAACCATGCTCAAACCTTCCCTGGTTTATTGGTGGTTCATCCACCTCCTCTGATCTTTCCTCATCTTCACCACCACTCCATTGTACTCTTGGTTGCACTCGCCTAGGTGGTTGTCTAATGGGAGTGTTTTGAGGCTGTCCCCCTGTTATTTCTCCTTCCAACCTATCCATCCTCTTATGAAATTGCTCTAATTTAGCTCTCATTATTCTCCTCATCTCCCCTAACAATGCCTGTAATTGTAAGTTCTGAATGGGTGGTTGTTGTACCTCTTCGGTTGAGTTGTCTTGTTGATTGTGTGACATATTTGGAATCTACAAAAAGAAAAAAAAACAAGGATAGGACCTCAAAAGCTCTCTTCCTCACATGTTTCACACAAGAAATATTCACTCACTCTCGTGTTTGGCACTCAAACGGCTTTTACCCTCTTATGTTCTTGCCACTCTTGCCTTTTTCCACTCAGTTTTCCTTTCACTTGTAACAAACTCAAGAATAATTGGGTTTCCAATGGCAATTCAAGGGGGTAAGCAACCAGAACAAACAAACCGCAAGACTCAAAAAACAATTCTCAAGAAGCTGGTGTAAGAGAAAAAAAAATAACAAGAATGAATTACACAAGGTTTCTTTCTTTTAAGAGAGGGTCTAGGACTCTTTTTTTTTTTTTTGGATCCTCTTTATTTTTTTTCCTTCTTTTCTTTTTTTTTTCTTTTGTTTTTTTTTTATGTTGCAGAAATGAGTAACAAAGAAACAAGGAAACAAAACTTTGACTTAACTCAAACTCTAATAGAAATTTGAATCAACTCAAACTCTAACAAAAATTTAACTCAACTCAAACTCTAATAGAATTTTGACTCAACTCAAATTCTGAGAGAAATTTAACTCAACTCAAACTCTAATAGAATTTTAACTCAACTCAAACTTTAATAGAAATTTAACTAAACTTAAACTCTAATATAATTTTGACTGAACTCAAACTCTAACAGAAATTGGACTCAACTCAAACTCTAACCCACAGATTTAGTGCAGAAATAAGGATAATCTTTTTTTTTTTTTTGGCCCAAAAATGAATTCAAGGAGCAACCAGTCAAGACCAAGAACGAAAATCAAGAAAAAAAAGAAAGGAAACAACCTGGCCATTTAGGGATTTTGGCCAACTTGGAAACCTAAACCTAAACACATGACGTTGACAAGGAAACAATAAAGGATAGGTAAACCTGATGAACCTAGGCTCTGAAACCAAAATGATATAAACCTCACCAACAACGTGACGAAACCCAACACCAACGTGGATTTCAAATCCCAAGCTTTTCAAGAATGTTGAGCCTTGACCTGTTATCTAACAAGATAAGAACCAAGAACTTTGTTGTTTGAAGACGCCACACCAAGAATCCCAAGAACTACTCAAGAATCAAGGAGATAAGTCTGATTGTTTGAACGCCCCAAGAATTAACTTGATAAGTTCAAGAATGAAGAAGGAAGCAATAGCCTCTCAATATTATTATTCTCAATATGATTCTTAAAAACGTTAATGGCTCAATCCTCTTTATAGGACTTGAGTTCTAATCCTAATATAAGGTAAACTAATGCTTTTTTGTCATAAGGCTAACTTCTCTTAAAAAAGACTCCTATTAAAATAAAACAACTAATTTAGACTCCTATTAAAATAAAACAACTAATTTAGACTCCTCTTAAAATAAAACAACTAATTCAAACTCCTCTTAAAATAAAACAACTAATTAACGTAATCCTCAAATGTTGAAAAATGTGTAGCCCTCAATTGAAATCTTCTAGAACCTTAATCATAGTGACTAGGTTCCCTTGAATATGAGTTGGGCTTATGTCGAGCCTCCATGTATTTGTCTTCTCACCAACTTGTTGAATAAGCCCATTTAAAGTGTCTTTAAATCTCTTAGCTCTAAGTCTTGTGATTGGGCCACTTGGCAAGCTTAATGAATCATGTGAATGCTACCCTTGAGTCCCTCTAAGCCCACATGTCAATTCCTCCTCTTACATGCTTGATTGAGTGGCTTTGTGTGCATCATCTAATCACATTTCCTTTAGGGATGGTAGAGCATATTGAGGTTAATATTTGCTTTCTGTGCTTGATCCAATTATATTTGCTCATTTGTAGCTTGCTTCTTCTCAGTAGTCGTCTTAATATACTTATGGAGGTTATTGCCCTTCTAGTTGGATTCACATGAGTTTTCGTATAGGACATTACCATTTCAGATATGATTTTATCTGTCCTGTTTCCTACCACTCGATTCTCGATTCCTAGCCTCCATTACTAGTTTCCTAACGGTTCAATTTTGTGTCTTATCCTCTTCTCTATTTGTGCCTATGACTCCTACTTGTTTTGTTGATTCCAATTTATTGGAGGCGATTATACAAGGGTGTTGCTTTCTGTGTGGGATCTATTATAATCTGAGTTTTGGGTTCCAGAACAAGTATTCAAATCTCTGTGGGTTCAAGGGACTTAAGCATTCAGGTTCACATCATTTGGTATCAGAGGTTAGATCTAAAAACAGGTTCCATTTACCCCTTTTAATGTTTCCTTTTTACTCCCTGCTGTTTGTCATTACTAGCTGTTCTATCTCTTGTTCGTCTCCACTATTCGTGTTTCTATTACGCAGTTTGCACTTCTGTTCGCTTGTTGAATCCTGGAGTGCAAGTCCACAACTCCCCTGCCTTGATATTTCACATTTCTTTGGGTGATTAAAAAGAAAGAAGGGAAATATTTTGATGTAGAAAGAAAAACAAGGGGAAGAAAATCAAAGCAAAAGTATAGAAAAAAAAAAAAACAAGCAAGGAAGAAGCAATTTTGCATACGAAACTT
>JASKGM010006903.1:0-10568 GCA_034509205.1 Ceratonia siliqua
CACTCAATTAGATATAAACATTGGGTTCAATCTGATAGAATTGTAAACACTTGATTTTGTCTAGGCATCCCTAAAAAAATATTGATATTAATAAATTTAAAAAAAAAGAAAAAAAATGAGAAGAAAAAAAAAGAGAAAATAAATAATAATAATAATAAAGTAAATAATAAATATAATAAAAAACATGTGAGAAAAATTAAAAATCACAAAATGAAATTAAAAAATTGTCTACATAATAATACAAGAGATAATTAAAAAATAAATATAAAAAGGAAATTATAAACAAAAAATCAAGGGGCCCAAAATCCCTTTTTCTGGCAGCCCAATGAATCTTCAACCAAAAAAATGCCAGCCTACCTTGCTTAGCCCAACACCCCTTAACCTGGTACAGAAAGTGACCCATGACCTGAATACCCCTTGAAACCCTAGCTGTCATAGGATTCTCTCTCTCCATCCCTTTCCACCTACTCCTCTTCATGCCTCTGCTCCTCACTAGGAACCCCCACGACAGTCGCCTCTTTCCCTCTATGTTCCTCTTCACGCCTCTACAATCTCCTTTCTGCTCCTCTCGGTCCCTTTATTTCTGGCACTCACTGCATGTCCATTTCCTATTCTACCATAGCCGTTCCCTTGAAACCTTAGCCATCACCCCTATGTCTGAAACCCTAGCTATTTTCCTCTTTGGATTTCGGCTAAATTAAGACTTTGGTCCCCTCTGACTTTAACCCTACGTGCAACAGTTCCCGATCCTAGCTCTGCACCCTGCTCACCATTGGTGTTACTTCCTGCAACGTGACCTTCGGCTGGGCTCACCTTGGCTGGGCTTACCTCGGCTATAAAGCATGGAATAGAGAGTGAATCATAAGAACCAATAGATGAAACAGAGAGTGAAGGAAATTAGAAAATTAGAAGCACCAAGCAGGAGAAACCGAGAATCAAAGAGCAACTAAACTGAGGAAGCTGTCTTCAAAGCAGATTGGTGCTAACTATATTGGCGAGTTCATCTCAGAACATAAGGCGTTAATCATCTGAATTTTAGAGACTTTGTTTGCAGAAATTCTGATAATGATGTTAATTGCTTGGCTTGAATAATTCTATTACATGGGGTTTGTTAAGATGTTAATTCATGGTTACCCCTGTTTGGGTTTTTCTGTTATGGTTTATTGAGATTTATTCTGATTCCCCATTACTTGAAAGTTTTGTACCTGGTTTCCTTCTCTCGTGTGTCTATTTCAGGGTAATGATGCATTTTGGAATTAGATCATTCAACAAATGGTTGGGCATTTTAGTTCGTGATTCAAACTCAGTTTAATTTTTGGTTAAAAATAGGATTTCGGGTTTGTTTCACTTTGCTATCTCCTTCGGTCTCATTCCTGAACTTGTGGCTATACATTTAAGACCTATGTCATTGTAATACTAGTCCACCTATACAATATGGAGTTTATATAAATGTACTTCCTCTTTTTTTTAATCTGATCCAAAGTTATGTCAGGAGTGAAATTTTATCATAAAATCATGCTGTACAATAAGTGGGTTCACGTTTGATTCCTACATTGGTATGAACCCATAAATTGTTGTAACCTAAGTGAATTCCTGTTGTTCAAAAATGGGAGGAAATGCATGAATTTCATTTGAGGTCAAACCATCTTCAAAGTACTGTGCATGTTACTTTCTGGTTTGCTGCTAGCTGGATTTAGGATTTGGTTACAATAATGTTTTCAGGTACATGCCAATGGAAACCCCATTGGCATGTTTATTTGCTTTACTGGTTTTTTTTTAGTTTGTAAGTTCTTCTACTGGCCAATTTACTTGTTTTAGGCTTTGGAATAGAATGTGAATCTGTTCCTCTTTGTTGTGAGGCATAATTTCCCTTTTATTTTACCACATTTTCGGTATCCATATCCCTTGTTTTGTTTCTGTTTTTCTGTTTTCTCTCTTAATTTCCTCTTAATTACTTATTCACCTGTGTTATTGGGATCCTATCGTGTTATTGAGTTGAATAATTTTTTGGTTGTATAAATATCTTTGTATAGTTCATTATGTATTTGTTTGGGTTTATAATAGGTTATTTTCGGGTTTTAACAGTTTACTTCATTCTATTTACAAAACACTGTATCTTTTTAATGATCATTCTTACCCCCATTGTGTGATAGTTATCCCTTTCATTGATTCACTATTGTTTGTAATTATTTCACTTTCCTTTTTTTTTTTTTAGTTTTGTCGATATATCTCATTTTATTTTCTGATTGCAATTTACTTAGCTTTGCATGTCTGTTCAAGGTCCATGAGGAGCTAAGGCACCTTGTGTTTCCTTAGGAATAGGCATATATACAGATTAAGGTTTTGGGGTTAATTAGAATTATTTCAATACTTTAAGCTCCAAGGGCTTAATTGGACTACTATTTCCAAATAGTTTTTTTAAGGCTTCACTCTATTTTTCTTAAAAGGGGTTCCAAAGGTTCAATAAAATTATTAAAAAAAAAGGTTCCATGAACCCATTAATCAAATATCAATTTTTTATAAGAGGGCCCAATGGCTTTTAAATAGCTCTAAAGGCTCAATCAATTTATTTTCTGAATGGGTTTCAACGGCCTTTGATAAGGTTTCAATAATATTTTAATAGAGTAATCTAAACCCAATTTATTTAAAAAAGGGTTCAAGGCCCAATTCTCTTCTAAATGGCTCCAATGACCTTATCAAATATTTTCAAGACAAAATTCAAATTTTGTTTGGACCTCATATTTTTTGGAAATGTGGTTTTAACCCCAATAACTTGAGAAATTCCATTTTGGCCCCACATTTTTTTGTAAGATTCGTTTTGGCCTCATTACTTCCATAAATCTTATTTGGCTTCATTACTTTCATGAATCTCATTTTTTTGACCCAATATTTCCAAAAAATTTATTCTTGCCCCCAATGACCCAATATTCAAGGGACTTTCAATAGGATCTTATTTACTCCAAAGTTCTAAATCTCCGTAGGCATTCAGTTGAGTTATATACTCCCCGATATCCTAATTTTCAAGGGCTTTTAGTGCAAGTTCATCTTTTCCAATGTCCCGATTATTTATTTTTCTAGGTTTTCAGTGGAATTTTATATTCCCCAAAGTCTTAAAAGGCATTATGTGAAGGTATATCCTCCCCAATGTCCTGATTCATTTTTCAGGCTTTAAGGGAACTTGCCTTAACATCTCACTTAATCTATTTATCAAACTATTCCGAACTACGTTAACCTTGATCCCTTTTGGAGTACGTAGGTACTTACTTGGTAAGGCAAGTCTAGTTCATTTTTTTCTTTATCTTTGTCCATTATCGTACTAATAAAAAGAGGATAATTAAAATACATTAAAATTTTTAAGCACAAACAATTTAGGGTAACCATCCTTAAGGATGGACATTGTCGGGGTGCCTAACACATTCCTTATACGTAATTAGACTCTTGAACCCTTCATCTGGCTCCGATGGCCATTTTTCCTTTCTTTTTTTAAGTATCCCAATTATCCTTATAATTAATTGGTGGCGACTCTATTTTTTTTTCTACGTTTTCTCTTATGCGCCTAAAGTCATAAAATGATGACTTTTCACTGATTGTCACATTGTGACAGTAACTGATGGCACCAATGTCAGATCAGTTGCTCTATGAAAAAATTCTATATAAAACAGCAAAAAAATATTATATTACGCTCACAAAAACTTGAGTTTAAAATTGGAATAAGAAAGCAAGATACATACTTATGACCAACCATATGGGTTTCACCAGCCAACTGAAAGTGTATATTGGAATGTACTTGAAAACAAAAAAAGGTCAGCAATATGTGGGAATGCGAGGCTGTCTCAAATGTGAAGAACATTAAGAAATCAGAATGAGGATGTAACTTACACTGGTACATGGGTATGATAGGACATGACAATAGGTACAGTCAGAAGTCTTGCAATGGCGAGGGCACGAGAAACCTAAAATTTAGCCATTGTCAGATGTGTGACAAATAAGTCTATCTCTATATCATGTATTAAAATCCCGAAAGAAATAAACAAAGGAACAATAATTGTTAACCCGCCGTTATGCTTGGCGATGATGCATGTATTATGTCAAGCTTAAACCGCGCAACCTTTGAAATTATTCTTGGACTAAGTGCTAACGAGAGGGATACCTTGGAATACCAGGGATAGGGAATTATGCATTTTTCAATTTTTTTAGATTAAATGAAAATGCTTCTTAGAAAGCCATAGCATGCAGTGGTTGGAACCATATCTTTAAAGTAGAGACCATTCAACCAGACGAACTATAAATCCATGTCAAAAAATCAAATATAATAAGGAAATGATTATACTATAAGCTCCATCATTACTTATTGTGAAATTTACAAATAAGGGCATAGCATATTGGTAGCAAAATATGGGGAAGGTAGAAGAAGGATAGTTGATAAATGTGAGCAATGACTGAATTTAAGAGATAAGTAAGCTCTTCATGAATCAAAGAAACCAAGTTTATGATTCATGAACAACAATTTTAGTAACTAGACAAACTATAAATACATGTCAAAAAGTAAAATATCATAAGAAAATGATGATATACTATGAGTGCCATCATTACTTATTAGTGAAATTTACAAATAAATGTGCAACATATAGTAGCAGAATATGGGAAGATGGAATGAAAGTTGATAAATATGAGTAATGGATGAATTTTAGAAACAAGTAAGCTCTTTATGAGTCAATAAAACCAAGTTTATGATTCATGAACAACAATTCTAGTTTATCAATAGAGAGCAATGATGATGAAGAAAAACCGAGCTAAACAACTAAACAAGGTAATTTTAACAACCTCTAGGATCCAATAATTTTGGTTCCATAAAATTTTTGGGGCACTCCTTCATGTGTTGTCATAAATATTACCTATAAGCATTCACAAATAAAGTTAGTTATTTGTTTGCCATGATTAGATGATTTTAGAAATGACACATTAGTGTTGAAAACTTCAAATTAGCTGATTTTAATGAGCCTAAACGCAACTTCAGCTAGGAATTCCAAATGCAAGAATGAACTTTATATCAATCAAGTTTAGTTTTAATATTGAAAAAAAACAGCAGCTAAAAGTCTTAATAAATCCAACAAAATCAAACGAAATATTTTTAACTAAGAAAATTTATTATAACACCAAATTGGACATGCTCATTATGATGCATAATTTTACACCAGCATACATCTAGAACCTTTGGGGCCATTTTTCTGGTACCTATGCAGAAAGAGATAACCAAAATAATATTAGTGAAATAAAGAAGACTAAGAAGGAAGGGGAGGGATGGGTGCTTAAAAGAATAGTGGTACCCACTCTGATTATGTGGTCATTGATGTGCAGATCATGGTACCCACTCTGATGAAGTTGCTGGCATTAGTTAAGGGACAAGCTTGTGGGAGAATTGGAGAAGAATTTAAAGACGAACTAAGCTTCAGATTCCATCGGTGGAAGTTCTTCAACTGACTGACGCGAGTTGGTTCAATTTTTGACACTTGTTTCAAATTTTGGACATAGGAGTTGCATAATAGGAGAATATCGGAACCTAAAACTATGTAAATTAAGAGAAGCTGCTTTGATTTCCCACGATTGCTTGAATTTTCCAATATGGGAGTTGCAGAATGGGAGAATCAAACCCTAAAACAATGTAAAAGAGGAAAGGTTTGCTTCTTGAATTTGACAATTTCCTTCAAATTTGGAGTTGCATAATGGAGAGCCTGATAATGCGAACCTAAAACAATTTAATTAGGAGAGGGCTGTTCTACAAAAGGGAAAGGGGGAAGGGCTCCTCTGCAAATTACAAAACTTTATAAATAAAAAAAATTACAAACCATTACCTAGACTGTACCCTATCGGCCGGTTAGAAAAATATCCAGTTATGTCTTGTAAAAAGATATGACCATCAAGTCTAAGCAATTGAGACCGTTTGTGTAAAAACGGATGGCCATAATTCTTTTAAAAATATTTTTAAATAAACATGAAAAGACGTGTAAAATCATGGCCGTCTAGGCACCCTCTTGTAACATGACGGGATTCATATCCCACCCGATCATGTGGGCGCGCGATAGCGTAGTTTGACCCAAAAGCGAAACATTCAACAATCTAACTATGAGCATCTGGTGGGTAATATCAAGAATAAAAGGTACCAATGAGTCACTAGAGACTAGAGTTGAGAAAAGGAAACACGCAAGAACACTGTCTAATCGACCGGACATTGCGTAGGTAGTAAATACATATCAACACTAAAGCCCCGTTTTGCACATATTTTTCTAGGGTTTGGACAAAGAGCTCAAGAGGGTGTTTTTTGACAGTAAGTCCTTTAGTTTTAGGTGTCAAATTACCAAAATTTCATTTGGATTCATTGTTATTCTCCTCCTTAATCTTGTAGAAACCTTGTGTTAGGTCTGTTCTTGAATGTCAGGACTTTCTTGGGTGAATTCTTCATGATTCTAATAATGGACAATTGTTGAGACATCGATTGACATTATTAGAGGTAAATCATCCAACCTTATGACTTCCACTTGATACCGTTAGGCTCTGTATATTATTTCCCCAATTTTGACTTGAGCCCTAAGCTTTAAGCTAGCCTAGGAAAGGAAATTCGTAGAAATATTGTTCTAATCTGATTATGTGTAAGGTATCATTCCTTTACCCTATCAACAATCAGTAAGAGTTAAGCTCTTTTCTCATTACCCGCTCCTTAAAAGCCGAGTAGCCTATCATGGTTGAATCGTTATTGACAAGTATCCAACCTAGTATTTGTTAGTCCCTTCTCTCCCTCCCTCTGATGGAAAAATAAAATGATGAGTATCAATCTTGGAATGAAATGGCTTCAGGGAAAATAAATAGGTAAGAATCCAATCCTTATAATCTGTCAATTAAACTTCAATCTGTCTATGCCAGTGTCTAGCTTCCCCACATATAAAACCTTTCCATTCCCTCTCTGATACTCGGGTTTCCTCAGTTTCTTCAATTTTAGTTTTCTAGAAGCACTTTGCTATGTTACTTCAAGAGTAACTATATTCTTGGAATAATATATTTTTTTAATTTAAAAAAATTCTAAAGAATATAAAAATAAATTTTTTATTTTTTATTTATTTTATTTTACTATTTATTTATTTATTTTTGAATACTTGTGTCATGAATTTTTTTTATTTTACCTATTTTATTTTTTTAAAATTTTTTCTCAAAACAAAAGTAAATAAAATAAAATATTGGTCAAAGTATGGCTAAAAAATGCCGTAAAAATGAAGCGAAAAGAGGGATAAGTCTAAGCTGACCATAGCATGGCAACGACGGCAAAAAGAGAGAGCACGAATATTTTTAGGGGTAGTCTAAAAAAATATTTTTTTTAAAAACTTTTTAAAATATCTTTAGATTTTTTTAAAAATCTTTTACTTATGAATAAGTAAATTCTAAAAAAATAATGAATAAATATTGTAAGAAATGTAAATTTTTTTTAAAAAAATCTAAAAATATTTTAAAAAATTATTAAAAAATATATGAGATAAAAAATATTCAATTAATATAACAAATTTAAAAATTTAAAAAAAAATGAAAGACGGGAGGCTTCAAAGTTATGGAGAATTGGTAGCCTCAGCCTTGGGGCGTTGTGATCCTTTGTGTTAGCACTGTTGGATTAGACTTTTACAGAGATGCGTGCAAAAGTGGGGCTTTGCAATTTGATGTCAAAAGGCTCAAAGATAGTCAAATTTGGGTATTTGGATCCAATCCGACGGTACAGTTTTCAATTGAAATATTTTGGACTTTTAAAATTAATTGGACGGCTAACATTTGTTTAATTTTTTTTTTTAAATTTGTTTCAAAAAATGTGCAATCAAAAAAATTAAAAAAAAAAAGCTTACTTGGATCCGGATCCCAAATTTGGAGAGAGAGTTGTGTTATTTTTATATATTAATAATAAAAACTAAATATAAAGAGGTATATGAAACTGATAAAAAAATTATTTCTTAAAAATATTATAAATTTAATTGTCTTTATTTTAAATAAAATGAAATTAATAATAAATTATAAAATTCAAGTTGAGACTATTTCATTTTATTTAAAGTGAATTTGTCTTGAATATTGAGTTTATATCAAAAATGGTAACTTTTAATAATTTTTTTAATTCGTTGATTATTTATGTATTGAATATGGGTGAAATATTTGATTTATTAATAATATTTTTAATACTTCTAATTAATTTGAAAGATAAGACTAATGGATTATAATTGAGTAGTGATAATGACAATGACATTGATATACAAGATCTAAGATTTTGAAATGAGATTTTAATATACTTAATTATTATTTAAACTTGTATATTTTTTATTATAGATGCTTTTGCAACTGTTTTCTTGTCCCAAAAAATATTGTTATTATTATTATTGTATTAAACATAAATTATATTTACAAAAATAAAAAAATATAATAAATTATTATAATGAGTTAAGTTCAAGATTTATTTAGGGGCTTGGGCTAAAGCCTAAACTCTAAATATGGGCAAAATTTAAGACAAATTTAGATTTGAATATAAACCCATACTTATTAGGCTTAAGCTCTAACCCAATTGAACCTGACTCATGAACATATCTATTTAGGAACAATGATTTGAGTATATAGGTCCTTAACTTCACCAAATGTGTTTACCCATAATCATTTTGTGGAGATTGGTTGTGTAGTAGCTACTGTTACACCTATTTAGTAGAAAGTATATCGCACCAATTGGCATCCTCTGTTTGGGAAATAGTGCCGTCTATTCCTACACCTCCTTATGTAATGCCTAAACTTATGTTCCTATAACTTATTCGTGGTGATGGACCCACATCTGTATTGCATCACATGTATCCTGATTCTATGAATATTGCCTCTAAAACTTTGTTTTGGGATGGTAGAGAACTTATTCCATAGAACACACAGGTGCACTTAGGGACCCAGACCTTTTAGAACCCAAGGACTAGCCGTATTGTTTGTTCCACCATATCAAGATGACTCTCTAATGTCTAATATATATATATATATATATATATATATATATTGGATAAATTCCTAACCTCCGTTTAGTTTGTTTTAGTTTGTAGAGGTTATGTCCTGAGTTGTTAGATTGAGACTACTTCCTAATGAGAGATTGGTTCACTGATAAGGCTTGAACGATCTCTTCCTTTTTTTTAAATAAGTATTCGTTATTGTTTTTTTATGATTTTTTTTTGAAACGCGAGCTTTCTAACATGTTGGCTTCTTAGTTTCTATATATACTCACTGGGTGTTGTAGACTTACCTTGTTATATTCTTATATTTTAAGATACAAATAATGCTTATCAACTACAACTGACTCGACTTTCCGCCTTGGACTGGAAGGTTATTCTGGAAGAAAACTTTACAGTCTATGAATGTCCCTTGTAGTTGGAGCTTGTTTCCTTTGCTTTGGTTGACATTTGGTTCAGTTTTCTAGCATTTGATATTTTGTTATCAGCAAGGAGTTTTTTTTTTTTTTTTAATTTTGTACTATTAGAGCAGAGTTCCCTATTAATCTATGAAATGAGAATTTGTTGTAATATTTTTGAAATGATGTCTACATATTCATTCTTGTTAATTTTGAAACTTCTAGGGTATAGAAGCTATCTCTATACTTCTATGTTGGTCACGACCCTCTTTGGAGTCGTGACAAAAATTGTATTAAATCTAAAACACTAATTAAAAAATATTCATAAATAATATAGATACATACCTTAGTTTTTAAGCCGTCTAATTAATTAATATAACGTGCTCACATGTCTATAGTCTTCCTCATCTTACCCCTTACTTTATTGTAATTGCTCAAGTGGGGAAGTCAGTTATTATTTAGGGTTGGTGAAGAGGCTAAGGCTTTGCTTATATTATATATAATGATAATTATCCACCCATGATAGATAGTTAACCCTAACCTTATACGTTGTGTCCATTACATTTATAATGGGCTGAAGCCCAACAAGATAAAATCAAACTCAATTGATCACTTTATTAATAAGTATCGGGTTTATTAAGCTAGACATTTAACTCGTTTTAATTAAAATAAAATTACAATTAATCAAGCTTGATATAAAATTAGAAAAAAATAAGATATATATATATATATATATATAACGAAAAGAATACGCAAGTGGGTCAACAATTATGATATTTCAGAGGTTTGGGTGGGCAAAGTTGAGAGATCTATGAAATCATAAGTACTTTTTCATGCACAACTTAAATCCTTATATATCCCACCTTCTTGACTTGAAATCATAGACAAACTTGCAAATGTTGTCTGTCCTTGTACTTTTATATTATATTTAATTATTGTTAACTCAATATAAGTGCATGATATTAAATAATATTTATTTAATATCATGCACTTATATTAAGTCATAAACTAAAATTATTTTATAAATTAACTATCACATGATATTAAATAATATAATATTTATCACTTTTTTATTTTCATTTAGATCGTACTACAATTCGAATAACCTCAAGACAATTTCAATCACAGCCAAAATTTTGTAACAATCTAGGTTCATTATAACTTGATCATC
>JASKGM010006905.1:0-10567 GCA_034509205.1 Ceratonia siliqua
GAAAGTTTGACTAAGTTCTTGAGGGAAAAACTTAGTGTGTAAGGTTTACCTGGGATTGGTAGTAAAAGGCCTTAGGGGCTTGAACCTTGTTTGTTGAAAGGTTAACCGGGGAAGGTTGTAAAAAGCTTTTGTAGCTTGAACCTTGTATGTTCTTGGTGATTGCCTATTTTAGTGAAAAATCCCTTGCTTGGTGCTTGGGAAGTGGATGTAGGATCTGTTTCATTGATCCGAACCACTATATATCGTGGTATTGGCTTTCTTCTCCATAAACTTTTATGTTTATGTGATTTCATTCTCTGCCTGATCATTCATTTATCTGCCTTATCGTTTATTTGCCTTATCGTTTATATCCTGTTGGTCAGACTTTGGAAAATTTTTCTGTTTTCACTTATATCAAGTTTTATTCAGAAGCATTAATTTTTAATACTCAATTCAACCCCCCCTTCTTGGGTATTTTAGGTATATTTCCTAACACTTAATAATATGACATTCGAAAAAGACGAACCCAAATGCAAGCAAACAATATAAAGGGTATGAAAATTGATACAAAAGGAAACCAAACTTTATAATCAAGATGAAGAAAGTCACTTACACTCCTCATATATATTCTTCAAGGAAAACTAACAAAGAATAACTAATGACTAAAATTTATAAGCAGCACTTGTGCTTACATATGGTTGGCAACATTTCATGGAATTGTAGTTTTACAGTTTCTTGTATAACTTGCACAATTGCTCAAAGAATAAATATTTGACACTTCTATAAATGTACAATCCAGTGTTAAGAAAAAACGAATGAAAACCATAGGTAACAATCTAGTTTGTCATAAAGGTTTTTTGGGATCTTCTAGCCATTTTTATACGATAATATTTTCAATCATGTCTCCTATGAAAAACCACTCAAATCCTTGATATCGGAAAGAACAGGAATAAGGACAAAGAGCAGAAAGAGAATCGCGAATCTGATTAGAGGATCTATTTAAAGGACTTCTTTTGGGCGTTTGAGAGATAAGTATATGTTAATAAAGGTTTAAAAGACAGTCAAATTAAATAAATTCTACGTCTTGCTCTTGTGAAATTTACAAATTTTTATTAAAAAAAGAAAGAATATATAATTGAATTTCTATCTTTAGTTTTCTAGTTGTGTTTTATTTCTTTTAATTGCATCTAAATTTATCTTTATCTTTGCCTTTATATATTAATTGCTTTATAATTGATTTATTTTTTAAATATATTGTTTAAAGTATCTTCTTATTTGTATTCAAATTTTCTTTTATATATCTTTATATTTTCTATTATTTTTTAATTGGATTGATTATAAAATTTCCCAATCAATATATTTGATTTTATATTTGATTTTAATATAAAATACATAATGCAAGAGTATGTAGTCATGTATTATGTATTTACACTTTTTTTTCACTTAATTAGCATAGATATCATTCTTCATGGATAAAGTGATATTGACCATCATGATCCATACATGATTTCAATGTTTAAATATCCAATATATTAGAAGTGATTAAGATATATTTGAATGATGGTAACTATATTCTTCATTTTTTTTTAAAGTAACCTTTTAAAAAATTGAGATATGGTAGGAAGATTAAATTTATAAGTATGACAACTGATAATTTACAAATGTTCTATACATTGATATTATGTTCAATAATACCATGCTAAGAAAGAAGGAAAGAAGCTAGGTAACAATCTAGTTTGACATGATGGTTTATTGGGATTTGCTAGCCATTTTCATACGAGAATACTTTCAGTCCTATCTCCCATATCGGAAGAAACAAGAATAACAGAGAAAGCCAAAAAAAAGTATCTGATTGAATCTGATTAGAGGGTTTATTTAAAGGGCTTTTTCCGGTGGTTGAGAGATAAGTATATGTTGATACATGTTTAAAAGATAGTCAAATTAATATAAAATTATTTACTTATATTTTTTCATAAATTTGATATAAATTAAACAACTTAGTATTTATCTTCAGATAAAAGAAGTCTACCTCTTGCTCTTGTAAAATTATGAAGTTTTATTGAAAAATAAAGAATACATAATTGAATTTCTATCTTTATTTTCTATTTGTGTTGTATTTCTTTTAATTGCATCTAAATTTATCTTTATATTTATATTTTTAAATAAATTTTTATTTTCTTTATAATGGATTTATTTTTTAAATATATTATGCTTAAGGCATCTTCTTATTTATATTCAAATTTTCTTTTATCTTTATCTTTTCAATTAATTTTTAATTGAATTGATTATAAAAATGAAGAAGTTATATTTTTCTCTTTAAACGTTATTTTTTCTTTGTTAATTATACCATATCTAAACTAGAATTTTTTAATATAATTTAAAATTCCATAGTGTATTGTGATTTGTGATTATTAGAGAGAGAAAGAGTGCTTGCCCTTTAGTTCTCTTTTCCTCTCTTACGTATTACCATTTATTATAATTAATTGTTTAATTTCAAAAAGATTAAGGTAATATAATTGTATACGTTATTATTTTTCATTAAAAAAAACTATTAGCGTCATGATATTTATTGATTAATGTGTCAAATTATTTTTTTAATGAAAAATAATATTAAATATTTTTTGAGGGAGTTTAAATGCTACAAATAATTATTTGTTGATAGATGACAAGATGTTTTCTTATTTTGCGCAGATAAAAAGATTATTATTGAAATAGAATGTTAAAATAATATAAAATTATTTTATATAAGCATAGTATAAATTAAAAAGATTTAATTTTTTTATAAATTTGAATAAAATTAAACAACTTAGTACTATTTATTTTTAAATAAATGAATTCTATGTCTTAATGATATTTAGGAAATCTTTTGAAATAAATATTATGTTAGAACCAGGACCAAATGAAAAGAAAAGTGATAAGCACAAAATTGGATCTGATAATTATATGTGTAGAATTCGTATCTGGTCATGTTAGGGGAACAATATAATCAATTATGTTAACATCGTAACCATCCATTTACTTTTAAATGACTACGATACATATTTATTTCATTTATATATAAATAACATTTACTTGTATTTATATGTAAACATAACAAAATCGCTAATTATTGTTATCTAAAAATAAATGAATGATTATAATTTTACTAACATGACATAATCATGTTAGTTGATCATGTAATAATACAAATCAATTAATAAATTAAATATGTCTATGAATTTTACTCATCCATCCATAGATATGAATGCAACTTTCTGGTGAAAGCCTCAAACACTAAGATAAATAATGTGGGATTATATCTAAAAATAGCACTAGCCTAACAAAAGAAATATAACTGATGCTACTATATATGAAGAGGTTGACAAAATTTGAATTTCCCTATATATCATGATTGTTAGAGCTTAGCAATTTCTCCTCTTCTCTTGGAAGTTCTGTAAGTTGAACGCTAGAGCGGGTAATCTTATTCCACTCATTTTCTACACGAAAAAATGCCCACTGGAATCGCCGAAGCATCTCCAGAGAAGTGATTGTAAACACTGTCAGGTAGTTATGGCGGAGATGGGCAGACAATTTGTAAGTCCACGCGCACCGAAGAATGAAGTTGCTTCCAATCGCCCAAAAGTATATCTGCAAGTTAAAGGGTCAGACTCGTCTAAGAAATCAGAACAGATAAATTTTTGAAAAGAGTTAGTACACTAATTTTGATAAAATAAGCTGATGAATAATACAGGTATGTGTTTATTCTTTGTTGGCCGATAGATTAAGTCTGTTCAAGAATTTCTCGTGAAAATGAGGGTGCTTCTGCTGTACTAGATGCATATGCTTACCCATTTTCGCCCATAAAACAGGTTGGAAAATAGACTTGGTTTGTCGAACTTGAATATACGGGAAAAATTACTGTGAAACAGGAAAATACATGTCAATATAGCTGGCAAGATTAGGGAGAAATGTAACTTGCTATGAAAAGTAATGTATTTTAGTATATTTGACACACTACACTATGCGTTCTTGTAGTTTGCTATGAATTTTGTATGGTGCTGTCCAACTTGCTATGAGAAGAAGAGGAAAAATAAGCAAACTAATTTTCTACGACATATTTAGACACAAATTAAAGGTATAGTTCACAGCAAGGATTCATAATCATGGGGTGCCATGCCATTAACTTTATGGACTAACACTCACATTATCTTTTAAATTAGGAAAATGGAATATTTTTAATTCGTCATAAGCTCATATCATATTGTAGTAGATAGTAGATGTAGTAATTTTACATCCAAGAAAATTACTATTAGTATCAAAGGAAAGACAATTTATGAAGTACCTTAGATCCCAATCTCGAGTTATATCCCAGTAAAATGAATAGAGTGAATTAACAACACTTGAGACAAGCCAAAGTGGCCGATAAAGAGCTGTCCACTGCTCAGGGAAGACATGATATTTAAGTGCTGAAAGAAAAATAACCGGGACTGCTGTTGAATATTTTAACGCTGGAAAACACATAAAAATGGAGTTAGAAGAATAATAGCAAAAAAAATAGTTAATCATTATTCTAGATAGAAACTGAAAGATCACAGATTGTATGACGTGCTAGAAGATGAAGAATCCTTGCAGATAGATACAAGTCTGCAAAAGTAATGTTGAAAATCTGTAAAAGGTAGTGAATATTGAACATTGAGAAAAATAATCCCCTCAAAGCATATAAAATTCAGTGTCACAAAAGACTAAAGTCAGATGATAGCCAAAAAAAATACCAGGATTGAATACTGAATTGAATACAAAACTTGTCAAGAGCCAAAGGAATAGAATGAAAGACAAATATTCAATTAGAAACTATATTTTGTGGAGATGAAAATGATCAATGGAAAAAAAAAAAGAGGAAGTCAAAAGCTAGGGGAAATCGTAGTCACGATTTGGACCAAACCCTTTAGCTTTAAGTGATTATAGGCTATGTACTTAACCATGATGTCAATATACTTCCAAGCTAAATTCCAATTTATCCAGGAAAAACAAAGTATAACCAGGACAACTTAGGCTTATGGCACAATAAGGGAAGAAGTTACCAAGAGCTATTACCATTGAAAAGACATGTTTTTTCCTTAGTATCTTTGTACTGACGAAGACATTGTAATAAACGCCAGAGATAAGGAAGTACAAGTACTATTGGTATTGCGATTGAGTGGCTACCACAAACAGAATCAGCTTCAAGCCATGCAATTGTGGCAACCTGCATTTCATTAAAAAATTGTATTTAAGGAATCAAGTTCCTCATAGTCAAAAATACATCTTTACAGGCAAAAGGTATAAGTACAGCTGTACATAATTAGGGGGGGAAAAAGAAGTGTGGGAGAAAATGACAGAAAACAGGTAAGAAAGTTTGGCACATGCAAAAGACTAGTGCAGGAGGTCAAAGAATTGAGTATTAGTAGAAGCTAAAAGGACAAGAGGTAGACCAAGGATATAGTGCCAAAAGGATAGAAGCAAAAGTGGTATTTGACAAGAAAGAATGGTGAAGCATAAAATAGCTATAGAATAGTAGTTAGTTTATTTTAAGATGCATGTGGCCAACCCCAAGAACTTTGGATTAAGGTTTGTTATTTAGAAAAAGTGTGACAACTTAGTAGCCCATATGTAATTGACCAACAAATATAACCTGTGCAGGTCATTATAAACAAGAGATGCAATAATATATTACACAAAGTTACAGTGGTGACACAAAAACATAACGGGTGCCTCAACATGGTAAGATCAATATCTTTGGAACCTTGATAAATAAAACTATCTTCACAACAACCAACTTGTCCAAATTATAAGATTATTTATCTTAAAAGTTATACACTTATATTTTAAAATTCATCCACAATACATAAGAACCCAAAAGGAAAAAAGTAAATAATATTAGGCGTTTGTATTCTACTGCAATAAATTGACCAGATATGGTATTCATGCTAAAATATGGGTTAATATATTGCTCCAAAAAATATTCCATCTACAATTGTTTGTTTTTCTTGGAATTGAACTTTATCATTCCAAAAAGTAATGCCCTTTATGAACATTACCTTTAGTATATTATGGCTGAAAGTAAACGAAAAAAAATCCAGCCAGAAAAAAAATAATTTAACTTTCAAATCCCATAAGCAGTGTACTCTCTCAAAGCTGCCACTCTTCTACGTTAATGTGCATTAGGCAAACAGAAAACTCATTAAACATAAAAAATATGTCTTGTCGGGATTGTATGGTGGATAGGCCCTCTATTGGAAGGTGTATTCTCATAGTGAATTGGAATTTAAATGATTGAGTTTTGCAAGAGAGATGTTTGCAGTAATATGGAGTAGAAAGACATCATTTATTGAAGATGGTAGTGAGATATTAGTCTGGAGAAGATCAGTACACGTGGTACACATTCTTTTTCATTGAAATTGGTTTGAGTTTTTTTACATAATGGGCTTTGGAAGAGTCAACATATGGTGGAAAGCATTTACCTTACTTGTTACCTTTAGTGGTGGCAAGCAAGTAATGAGCTTTTCTTGTTATTATAGGCTATATTTGTAACGTAGATATGTGTAATAAAGATTTCTACTCTCTCTCTCCCTCTCCCTCTCCCTCTTCTCACTTTCTTTTTATCCTTCTTATATTGTTATTGCAGAGGACACATACAGACAAATAGGGTGAGGGCATTAAAATCCAAAGTTTGCCATTTTTCTTCTTATTCTTCTGTTTAAACTCTAATAAAATTGGTTTGACAAGTTGGAATTCTGCACCATATCGAATACAGCAGTATAATCCTTCCTTTTAGTAAGTGGTTATGGTTAACGAACCAAGTAATTATATATCACTCAACTTATCACAGATTATATTGGAGTCATAAATGCCAATGAGAATATGATAAACAGGGCAAATGATAATAAAAAAAAATGTAGGTATAAATCGTTTGTCTGGACTGTGGTATTGAATAGGACTAACAGTAATACTAATGATTTGTTGCAGGTTGGTAGGCCCAAAAAAGGTGTTTCTCCTGGTACTTGTGTCATGCGCATGAGTAATTCGGAATCAGTTGCCCATCTGTTTTTACACTGTCATGCAGCTGGATTATTATGGAGTAAATTGTTTGGAGTATTTGGAGAACATTGGGTTTGTCCTCTATCACTGGAAAGTTTCCTATCAATACGATTCAAAGGGTTTGGAAGAAAAGAAAAAAGCTAAGGCACTGTGGCAATGTGCAGTATTTGCAGTTTTATGGTGTATTTAGTTAGAGAGGAATGATCGAATATTTCAGGGTGTTTCCATGAATTCGGAGATGATGTTCCTGGCCTCACTATGGTATTCTGCTCATGGTTTTTTAAGGGGTTTGCCATATCTGATTTGCAAATAGATTGGGCAGCTCTCTTGCATTTTTTATCTAAAGTTTTTTCCTTGGGTTTCTTGTAATCCTCTTTATTTTTTTCTCTCTTTCTTGTAGTCCTTTTTATTTTTCATCAAATCAGTGGCCCATCCTTATTAAGATTCTCCTTTTTTTAATAAAAAAAGAGGATCTAAAGTTTGTAATTGAATGCTTTAAAATGGTATAATTGGATACATTCAAATTTCAGACTTTTGCAACCATATGAATGCAGAAAAATATATCATATATGATGTCTTACATATGAAGTATGTTTTCTTGCAATCACACTACTAAATCAACCCAAAAGACATTAAACTCTAGATAGCATAAGAACAAACAGAGAATAACATGTGATTTAAACCATAAATTACCTGTCTGTTTACCATTCTACAAACTGAGCGCTCCAAATCTGAAAATACCTGTATGAAACAAACAATTGGGAGCAATAAATATAAAAATCATCAGGATAGATCAACACAGTAAGGTTACAATTTCTAAGCACTTAAATAGAAGTGTCGTGACCACAGAAAGAAAGCGATTGACACATAGCATGCTTTCTGAAGTAAAAAGGGAAAGCACAAAGAAAGTAACTGTTAGGCTATGTATGGTACCTTTGCCATGGAAGTTAAAATATCAGCCAGGAAAAAGTCAGGAAATGTTATTGCCTATATGGAGAAAAAGATACATTACTAGAGATTAGATTACACTTTACAAAAATGTCATTCACAGTAAAATCAAATAACAAACACATTACAAACTAGTAAAATTAAGGGAAATTACCTTTACCTCCCTATGGTATGGTAGTATAATACTTACCACCCTTCTTATTTTTAAAATGACACTCGGATCCCTTAAAATGTGTGAATATACCAATTTAACCTTAATACTAATATGGTGAGAGACTAAGAAACAAGGGTAAATTGGTGTAGTCATACCTTCATAAGGGAGTCGATTGTCATTTCAGAAACAAAAAAGGTATTGAGTGTTATATCGCCAAACCTCAGGGGAGGTAAAGTTAATTTACCCAAAAGTTATTACAACATAGTAGGTCAAAATTATTGAAACAATCTAGTAGGTCATTAGACTATGAAATTCATATAAAGAAACCAACAGCAGATGAACACTCTTCCATATGCTAGGAACATGGATAAATGCAATCTAGCTTGAGAGTCTGAAAACTTCATTACTTAATTGTTAAGACTCAGAGACAGGTAGGCTATCAAACAATCTAAGCTCCTTACTTTAGAAGTACAAAAGGAATATACAAAAAACTTGCCTGCAGAGGGAAAGCTATCCGCCATAATGTCCTCAATAAGAAGTAACGAGATGACAAATAGAAAATATCAAAGGGAAAGGCCAACACTATTGCAACAAAAATGTAGAGAATCACCTGCAACATGTATATAAGAAAGTTAGAGAAAATCATAGACAAACCAATTCTCCTACACATGAAGCAATCAATATGCTGGCATGTTAGAAAAATCACTTCTAGCTAGTTCAAAAATTAATTAACACATCAGATGCTCTATGAAATCCTAATTAAGAAGCCCCCAAAAACCAACACAAAAAAGGAAAAAAAAATGACAATTATATCTCATATTCTATGTAATTAAAAGATAAAACTTAGACTAGAAGAGGCCAATGAATGCCATATCTAAGTAAGCAGTAAATTCAACTCGCAGAAAGAGAGAAAGAGAGAAAGTTAGGAGCAAATCCAGGAGACAGAGCAGATATTACACTGGTTGTGAAGCAGCCAGTGATACTTCCCCATGAGAATAGAGATAGAGATAAGCAGTCATGCTAGTTGGGACAATGATTGTCATCCACGTACTACACTGCAAATAACAAAACAGAGTTGAAGTTAATATAAAAATATGCGTGACATCTCCATAGTGGTAGCATCATAATGGGATGAAAATGAACAATACTATTGGCATAACATCAAAATCTCAGATACTTTATTGTAAAATAGATTTCCAATGAAATAGAACTACCAATTACAATTTACTTCCAATATGTTAATTCTATACTGGAAAGAACTCCTTAACCACAGTCTTTACAGAAACCAGAATGGAAGCAATTTGAGATATTTCGTTCAAGAAGTACCTAGAATTTTATTGTCAGTTGATTGCTAAGGATTATTGCTTGTTGCTGAATATAAAGAGGACACGGGATGTGTGGGCTAGATCAATTAAGATAAGAATCAAAATCGGGATTTAAACGAAATATAAGAAGCAGAATGAACATGCAAAGAAGGCATTTAATACTATCTCATGTCATACACACACAAAATTGTGAGGCTACACCAATCTATGACTAAAATATAGGACCCAGTTGGAATCTGATAATCTGAAAGTGAAAATGTGTTGCAAGAAAGGAACCTGCATTTAAAACTCGTTATCTAAAGATATAGGCTTGGGCTATGTGTCATAAGGTAAATGCATATGTTATAATGAAACGGAACAAGAAAAGAATTATCTGACTTCTTAAATGGTTCAAATCTAATAATAGTTATTGAACTGGATAAATATAATAATAAAGAATCTAATATTTTCCGGAAACCTTAACCTTTAGTAGATAAGAATATTTTATTAAGTATTACTGTCATACTGTGATGAGTAACTATTTTATTACTGAATTTCACTTATTCTGCAGATCCCCAATCACCCCAAAGATTCCTTAAGCTTAGCAATCAGCACCTTTTGAAACATATATGGACACATCCAAATGCACATCAACACAAAAGTGTATATCCATATGTTGATAATTATTTTGACATGTATGTATAGGTGAGTCACTATGTGTAAACTTTATCAAATATTCAATCATTTAGATCATTACAGTGGCATGAAAAAGTTTGCTCCTATACATCATGTATCATAAAATTACATTATTCTTGAAAGGCTTGGCAATCCACACAATTGCATAATTTCTCTTCAAATGCTTACAGATGGCAATGCACTGCATCATAATTTTGATGTTTCCAAAGGAGCATCCATGATTTTGATGACTAATATTTCAGAGAACCTGATTTTGACAATTTCTGTGATGGAAATCTTAATTCTTAAAATTGACACTCAAGAAAGACATCAAACAATTTTACCTTGCATTCATATCATAATAAAAACATTCTATTCAAACTGAATGAAAAGAACCTGAATACCTTCCATATTTCTTTGTGAGTAAGATGGTTTTGATCAAGATCAAAGA